>APFE031274588.1:171913-211070 GCA_000404065.3 Pinus taeda | reverse complement strand
ATGCAGTTCTACCGGCTTCAGATTTGGATCACCAACGGACGCGGCCCTCAAATAGCTCTGATACCATATAAGAATTTACAGGGTAAGTTCCTCAGACAGAACACCAAAAGGACACCGCTTACAAACAGATCACAGATCAATACACCAGTATTTTGACGTGGTTAAAACCCTCAGAGAGGGAAACAGTCCACGGCGTGCGCCAACGTGGCTACTACAGGCAATTTATTAATAAAAGAATGAAAATTTACATAAGCTTCTCTCATGCACGGTGAACCTACAAATTACCCTCCATGCGCTTTAAATAGAATTCATGGACCAATCGGGTGTCAAGCCACGGATCAAGTGTCGGTAATACCGAGGAGAGAATGAACCGTCAGATCACTACATATCGTGACCGTCGGATTGTAAATTACAAAATGTACAATGGTAAAGAAACACACTTTACCTAACTCTATACCTAACTCTATACTAGACCAAGTTGAACTTAACTATTTCCTATGTGTCTGAATATCCTAACATGCGCGCTATGCCCTCGAGATGGTGGGATACGCACAAAGGGTGCTTTGACGACTGGCGCAAATGTAGAAGAATGATGCTCACACAATTTAGGAAGCCTAGGGTGCGACAGACAGATAAGTATGATGGATAGGATGGTCCGCGCGCGCATCTAGCCAGGAGGATGCAGGCCTATGGAAAAGAGCCCCAACCTACGCGGATACACATGTACTCCGCGCTAAAAGACCTGGTCAATAAGCGTGTGTTGGAGGGACAAAGGTGCAAATAGCTCTTAATGTTGGGGAAACATTACGCAGGAGGAGCTATCACACAAAAGGTTCTACGCGCAAAGGCGCTCAACAAGGTGTGCAACGCGCTGCGAAGTGATTGGGACCTACACGTACCTGCAGTATTATGGGTTTATAGGATGACATGCAAGAAACTAACGGGATAGACACCTTTTAGGCTTGTCTATGGAGTGGAATCCGTAATGCCCATGGAATACATCGTGCCTAGTCTGCGCATAGCAATGCTCACAGGTATGACAGATCGCAGAGCCCTGGAGGAGAGGCTCGCGCAGTTGGAGGAGCTCGAGGAGGAACGATTTATGGCTGGACTTCACCAACAAGTCCAAAAGCACCGCGAAAAGGCTTGGCATGATCGACATATTAAGTTGCGCACCTTCAAAGTGAATGATTTGGTGTTGTTGTATGATAGTAAATTCGATAAGTTCCCTAAGAAGCTCAGAATGCATTGGCTGGGACCGTATGTTATTAAGGAGATCACAGATGGTGGCGCGGTGCAATTGGTAAAGTTAAATGGAGAACTCTTCCCAAGAAAAGTCAATGGCAGTGGTTTGAAGACATACACAGGGGGGGTCGGCCATCTGACTAGCCGATAGAAGCACAATCTTAGCACTACGGGCAGCAGAAATGCGGGACTATAAACTACTCTGCCCAGGGACTGCGCGATGTCAAGACTACGCGCAATAGCGAAGTGTCCCAGGGTCCGCAATAGCGCGAGGGTAGCTGCGCTACCGCGCGGGTCGACTAGAAAGTGACCGTTACAGTCACTATTCACAATGTGATGCTTGGTTTGAGACCAAATGGAACGGGCGGCAGGAATTTAAGGTGAACTTTATGGGATAGATTCTTGAAAATTTGCCGCCAATCAAGCATTAATGGACCGAATGTGAGGGGAACAGTCAAATTCAAATTCAAAAGGTGTTATAAATTACAAAGGGTTGTCCAGCAAACAACACTTGGCAATTTGAGGACTGAGTTGTTGCACGCACAGACATTCATGAACCCAGACTTGTTCGATCTTCTAAAGGCAAATTCGTTGCTTGAGCAATTACTCGAGACGTTGAGAGAATTGTGGAATCGCACTATGGCAGCACCTGAAGAAGTGATGGATACCAGAGTAATGACCGCCGAGGAAGCCGCGCAAGCCATTACGAAAGTGGAAGCCCCATAAAATGTCCGGATAGTCGCAGAAATCCCTAAATCGCCATGCACGCCGAGACCCACGAAAGACAAGCAAGCCATGGTACCGATGCACGTATCACCTAGAAATTTGTTGAGGACTAGGCTCACCATGGAAGAAAAGGGGAAGGCTATCAATTTGGACGCCGATGAGGAGGAAGAATTCGAAAAAATCCTGGTAGAGGAGGAGGATGTAGAAATGGAGGTTGAAACCCAAGGTGCGGACCCTCTTACCAAGCTGCCGGCATATGTTCGTCCGCAGAAGGGTAAAGCAAAGGTGCCCAAAGATATAGATGAGAGCAAGAACTCTCTGCAGACTCTGCTACTCCCTGATGACATTATTTTTTAAGGAGCGCACTTGGGACGAGTGCCCGTGCTGAAGTTTGAGAATTGGGATCTCACGAACCACGAGAAGTTCCTGCATCTCGCGACCGCGCAGCGCATGCACCAGAAGAAAGATGCGCCAACCGGAATCATAGAATTGGAGCCGCATAAATGGCTGAGAGGAGTTGAGAAAGCAGGGTTGTTAAACCTGCTCTGGATGCCACATTACCATCACGCCCCAGTGACCATTTTTGTCATCAGGCAGCTGCTCTGCCTGGTACATGATGGGTGCTTATGGTTGGAGGAGCCCATCCCCATCACAGACCCTTTGATTCACAGAATTACCCGGCTCCCTTGCAAATGGGAGGACCCAGCAAACATGTCTGAGGGAAAGAGCGATGATTTGGCCATCGGCCATGAAGAAGAAGTTTAAACTGGAGAGGAAGAAGAGAGGGTACGCCATTTCCAGCATCAACAACCCTGTGGTTAAAGTCGCGACGCAAATATTGACAGGGAAGGTTATGCATAAGTGTTGCGCGGATGAGGTGCCCGCGTCGGTGGTTGCACTAGCAGCGCAATGCGTAGAAGGGGTCCAGTTCAACTAGGCAAACTATTTATGCGGAGAGTTCCTTGAGAACTGCCGCGAGGCACAGGAGCAAGGAAAAACTTTTCACTATGCGTGGCTTCTGTTGTCAATAGTATTGGTGGCGTGGGAATTGCCCGAAGATAGCTAGTTCCCGACGATCGCGCAGGACCTTCCGGATGCAGTGAAGTACGCTTCGCTGTGGGCAACCAGGGATGCACAAAGGATAAGGGACAGCAAAATATTACGGGTGCTCATGGAGATCAACATCAGAATGGGGATTAATCACAAGCCGCAGTTATCGCCCATGGTCTACAACAGTCTGTAGAGCTTCCTAGAGTTCAAGGCAGATTTTCACCATGTCTACATCAGGGCGCGAAAGGACCCCGTGAAGATGTGGCGCAAGTTACCCTATCTAGCAACAGATGATGTCATCTTCGTGGTCCTAGAGTCGTGGTCGCCGGAGTGGCGCGCTCCAGCTGGCTCCGCGATGGAAGCAGAGAAGTCTGCCACGCAGCAAAAGAAGGAAGAGGCGAAACTACAGATAGCGTAGTTGGCAGAGAAATGTAGGAAGGAAGAAGCAGCAGCTAAGGCCGAGGCGGCACGCGACGCTGCGAAGTTGGCAGAAGAGCAGCAAAAGATAGCATAAGAAGAGCACGAAGGACAGAAGTCGCCTTTGCCTGAGCCAGAGATCGATATAGAGCAAGGCGGTGCGGATCTACAGACAACATCCACCCAGCAAAAACGTCCGCGCCCGAGAGAACAAGTAGGGCCACGAAAGAAGTCGAAAGCTTCAAAGACTTCGTTCGACCCAATCACCCTCATTGAGGGGGATCTCCATGATATTGGCGAGACGATGAGGGACATCATTGCGAAGGCCCTCTAGCAATTTAAGGAGCAACACCAGGTGGTGTCTGGGGCTCTTCGGACACAGATACAAGAGTTGCAGGTGCGCACTCCACAGGCTGGCACTGTGTCCACCAGCCTCGCAGTAGACATGTCTGCGGCCGAGGAAATGTTGCGCGCCCGGATGACTAACACAATAATGCTGCCAAATGGCGCACTCCCTATGGTCAGCAAGTTGAAGGGAATCAGATTAAACGTGGTTGCGCTCCCTCGGGAGACACTCTATATTTTGCAGGATGAAGTCACTGCAGAACTATGAGCCAGGGAGGGTCGCGTGCTCCAGGTAATGAGCGAGCAGCGCATCAACATGGAATAGTTGATCCTACAACGCGACGAGGTAGTGGCACAAAACAGACAAATAGTGCAGGTGGTAGAGGAAGCCTGTCAAATGGTCCCAAAGTTGGCCATCCAAGCAGAAGAACCAGTGGAGGCGCACATCCGAAAATTAGCAGCAGGGGTGCGCGAGGCAAAAGAGGAAATGGCCAGGGTTCAGATGGTGCTGAACCTTCAGATAGCAGAATTGCAATTGAAGGCGCAACCTTCAACTCCGCTAGAGGTTAAGGAACAGCGCGCCACTACGATTACCACAGCAATGGCAGCGATCAACACTATAGTGACAGCCTGCACAAAGTTGTTCAAGCAGTCGTTCGAGGTCCTCACCACCCTGCAGGAGGACCCGAACATACAGCGCCTAAAGACAGAGGCATGCAAGCTACAGTAGAGATACGACGAAGTAAAAAGGACCACGCAGACAATTGCCCTTACACAAAGGCTTGCCAGGATGCAGCAAGCTAAAGCGCTCAAGGAGCAGGTGGATGCTGCTCGGCATAAGGAAGCAGTTTTGAAGGCGCGCTTACAGTCGTGGATTGATGAGGCGTACACCATTACAGCCTCCATTAAAGCAAAGCTCATGTAGCTACAAGTAATGCAAGAAAGGATCCAGGGCAGCAGTTCAGCCACAACGGTCACTGAACAGCGTGTCGAGGAAGTACAGCAAGCAGTCGCTCAATGAGCTGCCAAACTTGCAGCGATCTAGTCAAAGTTGAGAGGTCTTCGCGCAAAGATCTCTACACCTACAGAGTGACTCGAGAGTGAGTCACAATGTTTGTGTTGGGGGCCTATTGGGTGCGAGATCCCCCAAGGGAAGTTTTGGGGCTTAGAGCCCAGATTTTGGTCAAAGATTGTAATTCCGATGTAAAGACTCCACATTTTGTGGGTGCGGAGCACGTAGTTTGTAAAAGAGTCATAGGGTTGTCCACCCTTAGTCTTGTTATTGTAATATCGGCTGTAGAGATCTACCCATGGTCCGCGGACCATGGGATTGTATAAATAGAGCGAGGCTCTAAGTAGTTAAGAAATAAATGGATAAAAAAAAGATGAACATATGATGTATGCGAGATAGATCTGTGAAGAAAAGTCTAGTTTTGGGTCGTAGAGTAGGAGAAGGCTTTGCAGCTGAGTGCGCAGAGGCCTAGTAGTCCGCAGCTAAGTGC
The DNA here is from genome assembly GCA_000404065.3 of Pinus taeda. Lineage (NCBI taxonomy): Eukaryota > Viridiplantae > Streptophyta > Pinopsida > Pinales > Pinaceae > Pinus > Pinus taeda. Next base: position 205,785 of record APFE031274588.1, on the reverse strand, counting down.
GCGGAGGCCTGCAGCTGAGTGCGCAAAGGCTTAGTAGTCCGCAGCTGAGTGCGCGGACCCCTGCAGCTGAGTGTGCAGGGCGAGTCAAGCCTATAATAGTTGGAAGTATTAATAAAGAGAAGTTTCCTATCATTTCTGTGTAGTTATTTCCTGTTTTATAAATATGTTATCTTGGGTATGAAATTCACTTTTAATACTTATACGATGCGCGAATGTGTATAATTGTATTGATTAAGTGAATGCAAGATAGAATATCTGTTTACGTGAAGTCTTGTTTTATGCATCTGTTATATTGGGTAGGAAATTCACTTGTAATACTTATATGATGCGCGAATGTGTATAATTGTATTGATTAAGTGAATACAAGATAGAATATTTGTTTACACAAAGTAAACTAAGATCTGTTAAGAAGATAAGTAAGATACACGGGAAATAGTGCAGTTCGTTGCCCTAGCAGCGCGAAAGCATCTCAACCCCTGGTTAGGGTTGCGCGAAAGACAATTATAACAGATCGCGAAGGTATTGAAGGTTGGAACAGTGCGTGAAACAACCTGAGCGAAGACAGATCTAGTTGGACTAAATCGACATCTCAAGGGTGTGGAAACTTGGTTCCAGCATCCCCCCATACTGTTTCGAGTGAGACTTTAGTCAGCGCTCTGTTGGCTGACACCAAAAGGGCCAGTAGTGTAGAGATTTGTTTGGCTAAATAACTTCGAACCTGGGTCAAGCCCCCATAAGCCAACAATCATTGTAAAGTTAATCTTATTTTCTAGGAATAACTAATTTAACCATAGAAAACATGTGCATTTCAATAACTCAATTTAATTTAGAATAAAAGGCTTCTAGCACATATAGTGCACTTTCACTTCATCAACTTACTAGCCCCGGTCAATAATTTATATAAACAATTAAAGGTCAATTGAATTGTCAAACAGACATAAAAGAGAAAGAAAATTATTATTATTATTTTTGTAGAATGGGTTTCATGCTCGAGGTCAAATTATTTTTAGGTCAAGCACCCATTGTGTACTTCTAGGATTTGTCATAGAATCAAAGAGTCATTGTCATATGTAAAAGAACCTATTGGGCATTTTGTATCATGTAAGAAGAATTTTTTGAGTTAAAAGAGCCAAAAGTCTCCCTCCAAGACCAAGTCGGCCTACAAAGATGAATACGACTTGACTAGGGCTATTCGAGCCTCACAAGAAGCCTATATATAAGAAGCATTCAACCTCACTTGGAGAGATTCATTAATCAAGCTCGATCTCAAGAAGAAAAAGCAAGAAAAGGAGCGAAGGTTAAGGAGAAACCAGGAGCCAAAAAGGGAAGCCGAAATCTGAAGATTTGCACTCATTTCTCTCACATGTGCGACGGTAAGTTAGGGTCTCTGCTGCATCAAGGACAGATTTTCAAATCCACAAAGAACGATGAAAAATTGATCAAGAGAGCAAGACACATCATCTTTTTTACTAGGGAAAAGAAGCAAATCAAGCGAAGAAGGAGGCCTAAAATAGCCTTTTTCTCCCACACGTGCGAAGTCGCAACTATTGCAAGAAGGGTCGATAATTGCAGACCTGTAGTGAAGGCCGAAATTGTTGTTGGGGGTTGAAGTTGATGGAGAAGTTGCTAGAAGGTCGAAATTAGTTGTTGGAACTTGAGTAAGGAAAGAAGAAAGGTTGACTTGGTCTTGGAGGGGTCTTTGTTCTGAATCTAAGGTCTTGGAATTTGTCATTTGAAGATTCATTTCTCTCACATGTGCGACGGTAAGTTAGGGTCTCTGCTGCATCAAGGACAGATTTTCGAATCCACAAAGAACGATGAAAAATCTGATCAAGGGAGCAAGACACATCATCTTTTTTACTAGGGAAAAGAAGCAAATCAAGCAAAGAAGGAGGCCTAAAATAGCCTTTTTCTCCCACACGTGCGAAGTCGCAACTATTGCAGGAAGGGTCGAAAATTGTAGACCTGCAGTGAAGGCCGAAATTGCTGTTGGGGGTTGAAGTTGATGGAGAAGTTGCTAGAAGGTCGAAATTAGTTGTTGGAAATTGAGTAAGGAAAGAAGAAAGGTTGACTTGGTTTTGGAGGGGTCTTTGTTCTGAATCTAAGGTCTTGGAATTTGTCATTTGAAGATTCTATAAGAAGAGATGAATTATTGTGGGTTTTCCTCTCTAGGAGAGGCTTTGGCCTTGGCTAGCAACCTATATCTTATGTCCGCTTTATTCTATTGATCTTCATGTTTTGGTAGTTGTTGGATGATAAGAACACCATAATAATCAAGAGAAGAAGAAGCTAATAATAATAAGATCTACAAGTTGAAGTAAAAGAACATCACAAGCAATTATCAAAATAAAGAGAAATCGCCCTAATCTAGCTACCATTGATTTCTCAACATCGTATCAAAACTAAATTTACAAGAAGAGGCAGCTTGAAGATCACTCAGCTGAAGAAGGATACATAATGGCCAAATACAAGAAGAATAGCATCAAGGAGGACTAATCAACACATCACAAAGACTTTATCATTTTAAAGGAAGAACTCTTGGAAGAAGAAGAAGACCTCAAGAAGGACTCTACACACTTGAAGTATTCCTTGAAGCCTCCACATTCTACTTTATCAACCAAAGGAAGCAAGAAGAGCAATTCATAATCATCAAAGAAAACAAAGTAATCTCCCTTACATTGAAGAAAGGGTCACACCTCAAGCATCTTTGAAGAAAGACATCTCCCCTTATATGGAAGAAGAAGCATTGCAATTCTTGAAGAAAGAAGACATCATCATCAAGGAAGCATCTAGTGGAAGACATCATTGTTACCGCTCAAACTAGTCGAGGTCCTAAAGGGGATCCTTGAAGGGCTACTACCAAGTAAAGGGCAACAATGGAGCAATAGCCCACTGTCACCTCAACTATGGCTCCCTACTCTTTACCGACTTTCTTTGATGGCAGGAAACCCGATATAATAAGGATCACAAAATGAATGTATCAATGATAGGGTGAGAGGTGATCCTAGAAGCTTATTCACAAGAGAGGCTCGAATATATGGCTTTCTTGCTTTGAAAGGCAAGGTTGAAAGCTCTCAAGGAAGCTCAAGGAGAATTTCAAGGTTTAGGATTAGGGTATGTATCTTATAATGGAGGTCCCTAAGCCCTAAAAGTCTTATGAAGGCTTGGATTCCAACTGATCTTTGAAGAATTGTCCTTAATAGTGTATGGGACCACACGGGACCAAGTGGACCCATGGTTAGGTCAAGGGGGTAGGGTTTAGCAACCAATGATATAACTGACCTAAACTGGAAGGAGAAAGGGACCAAAGAATGAATTTTTAATGCAAGGCAATGTGAGGATCCTAATGAGGTTTCTAGCCTAAGGAAAGCAGGGGAAAAACTCGATCTCCAAGCTAGGGCTTAAGGTATCTCAAAATTCCACCATCGGAATTTCTTCAAAATTGGAGGGCACCTAGGAGATACCCCAACGCAAAAGATTCCAAGAGATCGGAGACGCAAAAGATTCCAAGAGATCGGAGTTTTTGAGTGGGTAGTTTGCGAGATAAATGATGCCCTAGGAGACCTAATGGGCTAGTCCTAAAAAAGAAGAGATGGGAGAGGACAATTAGGTTTAAGGTTATCACCTTATGGTAGACCAGCGCCTAATCCCTTGGAGAGATTGGAGTCAAGATGAATTATGACTATGGACTTTGAATTTTCTATGTCAAGGAGGCCTCAATGACAACTTCGCCTAGCATTAGGGTAGCAGCAAAAGCAACTTCAAAGACTTTATACTTCGTTTTGCGAAAATAGATGGCTTATCGAGATGAATTTCAATGATGAAACATCCCTAGGAACATTCATTCATTATACATGGCCCATACATGAAGCAACACTATCTAGAAACAAAATTTCCACAACTTCGCATAAATGGATGCAACAAATTAGCCCTAGTATAGCGAAGTCCCAACAACAATGTATGTGACAAAAATAGAAAGAAAGAATAGCATTAAATTGCACTTACATGTATAAGAGTATATCCAACCATCATAATTTTTCCAATCAAGAAGCTCCAAGACAAGAAAATGATCCAAACATCAAAATTCATTCCATGCTCCAAAATTTTGTCTTCCAAGAAGGATAGTGAAGTTCTCTAAAGAGATACAAGTCAAACCAAGTGATGATGCTAAAATGAAATCACATCACCTGTATTGATACACTTCCTAATGAGTTTGATTTAGCTAATTAGGCATAATTTAGCCCCTAGAATAAAATAATGTACAAGATAACTAATTTTTGGTGACAAGCCCACCAAACTAGCTCATAATCAAAAGAATAAGCCTCTCAAGAGGTCGAATGATCAATAATGTGTCGATGGGCCTTACAAGAGGCCTAATGAAGTCCATAGGTGCCATATTGTGAAACAGGACTCCCAAAAGTAGTGAATAAGGGGTTGGCCCCTTGTTCTCCAAACAACAAACTTGTGGTGCTCCAAATGGGTGTGGGGGCACATAAGTGTCCTCATGGGTCTCCAAACATATCGAAGATGCATGTAGAGCATCTACAAGGGCTCAGATGATGGTATAAGTGATGCCACATCATCATACAGGTCCTAGGTCATCTCCCAAGTGCATGGTATAACTACAAGGCTAGTTGGGCATGGTGAACCAGGTGCATCTTCCTCGTCCAATAGGTGAATCTCGAGCAATCTCTAAATGTCTCTAGGGATCCATGTAATGTTTGTTTGCTACTTGTGGAGGCCCATGGCTCTCTACACACACCCTACATGTGACAATGTAGCCCTCTGGAGGGTTAGGACCCCGTATAGGGAGACCAAATCTAAAATGGAGACCATCTGCAATAATGCATAAGATCCAATGCATCCCCTTGCCTTCCAATACACCAAGTCATTAAAGAAATCAAGTTAAAGAGTTTACAAACCATGGACAACAAGTGGGCACTTCATAATGGCATGCCCTTCCATAGTGGGCTTTGGCATGTGCTAATGTCTCCAAGCTCAAGGGGGTTAACCAAGTACCCTATTAGGTGGTTTCTACTTTTAAAAGGGGTGGTATGTCCATGGTACATCCTTCAAATGGTGGTGGCACGTGAAAAAGTGATGGAACGAAGTAGGGGATGAAGGGGAAACCCTGGGTCACATACCATGGTACAAGGGTAGCTAAAAAAAAAGAAGCCCACACTTGGGTAAATAATGTCTAGGAGGGAGCAATCGTGGTACATGAGTTACCCCAACCTTGATTTTTCCACCCTTCTTCATATACCTTTTGTCTTTTATGATTTTTATTGAGTTAACTACTCAGGGCTCAAGGGAATGAGAGCAAGATGTGTAAAGTATAGCAGTGTATACCCCCTTTGAGGTGGGGCAGTTCATCACCCACCAAGAGTTGGGACAATAATGGGGTCTTAAATGATAGATGAGGCTCATTTAAGGCCTATAGGAACCAAGGTGATGGCCATGGAAGGGAGTAGAGCTCATGTATTGGCTTTTTCCCACATGTTCAATGTGTTTGTCCCAGCCATCTTTTGCTTTTTGCGATACAATTTCTTGTTGAATATGGCCAATTATGCTTTTCTTTTTCTTTTCAGTTGCGTCAACCTCTAGGCATCGTTTTAGGCCCGACCCAAGGTGTGCGCAAAGGAAAGGGGAAGGTTAACCCTTTGCGGACCCAGTGGAGGAATGTGGACCCAGGTGGGAGGAATGATGAATGGGATTATAATGAGCGAAAGGGGAGTGATATATGTGGATAAGGGAGCAGGACCACGCAACCAAAATCAGGGTTTCCCATGTAGCACCATCCCTAAAGCCCAAAGGTCAGTAAAAAAAGATCCCACAGGACTAGGGTCCAAGGTTAACATCCAAAAGAGGTCTAGGGGACAAGAGCACAGACCTAGCCCACTCTTTCCGCCAAACCCGCCCCCCCATTAATCCATGCCCAAGAGTTTCCATGATAAGTAAACCACAATACTCAATTACTAAATGACAAGGTATACCTTTAGGTTTGGGAGGCCCGCCTTCAAACATTTGCTCATAACAAATGGGTGAGGGACCACATGGTTGGCTCAGGTGGCAGAAAAATGGCACAACAAGCTAGTTGGTGGCTGCAAGGGGTTGTTGGCTACCGACTAAGGACCATCTTGAAGAAAAAATTTCTCCTAGGGATATCACCCACAAAATGGCGAGTAGCAATCATCATCAACGAGGCCTCTTCATTTGACAAGTACTTTATATTTTATGTCTCAATCTACAAACAAAATGACTTCTTTTTGCAAGGAGAACAATAAACTTGTTGGGACATCAAACTACCTTGCATGGAAGAAGAGAATAGATTTAATTCTCATAGAAAATGAAGTTATTGAATATGTCAAGGGCTCAATCTCCAAACCTCCACAAGAGCAATCTCAATCATTATTAAAGTATATGAAAGGAGAAATAAGGGCTCAAAAAATCCTCATTGAGTTGATCAAGGATTCTCTCATTCCCTCTGCAGCAAAGTCAAAGACATCGAAAGAAATCTATGACAAATTGGTAAAGTTGTTCTATGTAAGTATAGCTGGGGAAATAATATACAAGATGAAAGTATATTAAGAACCGAATTATACAAGATGAAAGTATCAAGAGAAGAAGGGGTAGCCTCATATCTCATGAAGGTATCTCAAATAAGAGATCAACTACAAGAGCTAGGAGAAACAATGTCAGATCCAGAGATGACCACTCTTGTACTCAATGAATTACCAGATGAATGGGGCAACTTTGTATCATGCATCTATGGAAAGAAGGAACACTCCATTCAATGATCTATAGTCATTATGTAAGATTGAAATAACCAGATTAAAGGAAAATAATGATGTTGGATCAAATGAACAAACACAAGCATGTGAAACTATGACAAGGAGGAAAAGGAAGTTGGAAACTTTGAGCCTCGGAAGAAATTTCAAAAGAAAATTGAAATGTCTAACCTTCAATGCTATGAATGTAATGAATATGGGCACTTCAAAAGGAATTGTTCTAAATTCAAGAAGGGAAACAAGAAAAGGAAAGAAAGTGAAGCCCATGTGATCGAAGAAGTAGAAGAACCAGAAGAAATGAAGCCAAAGAAGGAAGAAGTGAAAAACCTCTACTCTTGAAGGTCTCTCACATAGGTTATTTTCATTATATAGAAGTTAGCAAGTCATGGTACAAAGCATTTAGATGACATCATATTAGAAACATGAAAGAATAGCTAAAGTAGCAGTTTGTATGGTTGAAGCAAATCATCTAGCAAGAATATGAAGATAAGAGTTTGTCACACCTCATCATCATTAGGAAGAAGCATTTGCAGAATAAGGATCATCAGGATCCTCCATTGGAATCTTTGTTAAAAGGTTCACCTCTACTGAAAAGAAGCAAGTGTCACATTCCACTTAGTGTGGGATCCACACTTTCGAAGGATGAAGGTACGGTACAAGAGAAGTGCAGCATGACAAGTTAGTTGAAGCATTTTCATTTCAAGTAAGGAAAGAAAGTTGCTAGAAGGAAGTTTAGATGATCACATGAAGGAAGAAGTATGCATATATTTGTTAACTTTGATAGATGGATAAAGTCATGTCATCACTTAATTGAAGATAGAATGGTTAGAATGCTCTATCTCGTGAGCATGATTGAAGAAGAAAGAACTCTTCCATATAAAGAATACATGAAGGCATAAATACAATATGCCTTGAACTCTTCTATATGTTGACATGATGGAATCAACATTACATGACCTCATGGAGCATACAAGGTGGTTGGCAACCATTATTCCTATAATGAAGGAACTATGTATTGAGATTCCGAGGAAACAGAATATGAAGAAGCTAGAAGAAGAGTTCGTAAAGATGTACCTATAGCCACTTAAGATGAAATAAGTAATCAACATCTGATGACAATTAAGAAGGATTAGCTATGACATCTCCATGAAGAAGTTATGAAGACCTCCAATAGAATATATGGAGGTGGGCCAAAAGGTTTCTAATAAGAAGGAATTATGTATAAAGATGCTAAAGAAAGGAGCGTGTGAAAATGTTATGAAGACCACAATGAAGAAGTAAAGGAAACCTTGGAGATGGATTCGTAAAGAAAAGATGTTGATGTTGCAGAAATAGGTGTCATGACGAAAGGTCGTCATGAAAAGGTAATTCTATTTTTTTTATGTTCATTTGTGATTTTTGAAAGCATCTGGTTGGATTGGAACAAGGCTACCTGCAGAAGGTTGTAGAAATTCACCTACAACTAGTACATAAATTTGGATGGATGATCCTAAGAGGAACATGACTTGGAAGAGGTAGCAATATGAAGGATAGCCTAATGATGACAAAGAAGGTCACTTTCCAATGAAAAGAAGAATGATATGACTAGCATTAAATGGTTCAACACTATGTTTCTTTGAAGGGAAGTGATGTAGAAGACGGTATAAGCCCTATGAGGAAGTTATGGAAGATGGCTCCACAATATAGAAGTTGAAATTTGTTCATGACCTGATGATGTAGAAAGAAGAGCCCTACAAGCAGCTGATAGTACCATGATCTCTATTGAAGAGCAAATAGTTGTTGTTGGAAACAAGTCCCTAGTCAAGAGGGAGCTTGAGTATATTCCTTTTATAGGAATGAGTAGATCCTCCCTAGTTGAGAGGGAGAGATAAACACATCATTCTTGTCTTCACATTATGAAGAAAGAATGGAGGATTGGATTAAGCATTTGAGACTGATACCGATACTCTTTGAAGATGAGGTAGGGCATCCAATACGCAAGAGTAGTCAAAGAGAAGATTCCATGAGGATGTGTAAATCCAAGATAGGAATGGTCATAAAAGGATATACCTTGTGAACATTTGGATGGGGTATGTGCCTTGAGAGATAATGATGAAGGTGTCTCTAAATCATTGTCTCCTCGGCATTGTGCTCTAATCTAGTGGATGTTGAAGAATGTAGCTAGTGTTGGTCTTCATAATTGCACTTGTAATAAGAAATTTTATTATTAAAGAAAATGACTTATTAAAGTTGGGTTTCATGCTTGGGTCAATGTTTTCTAGGTCAAAGCCTCCATTGAAGGCTTCTAGGATTTATATTGAGTCAATAAAGTCATTGTCATTTTTATTAAACCATTCTTGGGCTTTTGTATCATGTAAAAAGAATTATTTTTTAGTCAAAAAGGTTATTTGCCACCTTCACACCAAGTTGGCCTTGTCCCCATGAAGTCAGCATACATTAGGGCAATTCGACCCAGCGAAAAGGCTATATATAGAGAGGCAGTTCGACCTATTTGTCTCAGTCACTCAACAAGTTTGATCTACAAGGAAGAGAAGCAGAAAAGAGAGCAAACTAGTTGGAGAAGGACACAAGAAGTTGGAAAGACCTAAAACGAGTTCTTGGGCTATCTATCTCTCACACGTGCAAATTTTCTAGGCATTTGTTGAGACCGAAATTCTGAAGTTGGGGCCTGAAATTCTGGATTGTAGTTGCAACTAGGAAGTTGTCACTTGGAGACTTTGACAAGGATCATCTATTGGAAGGAAGTGTTGACTTGGTGTTTGGAGGAGGTCTTTGTCTAGGTCTAAAGGGTCTTGGATTGTCTCATCTTGATTTGAATCTACTAGTGGAAGAGTTGGACTAGGTTTTGCCTTAACTGAGTGCCTACAACTTGTGTCTCTTGTTCTTGTGGTCTTCATATACATATAATTTGATAATTGTTTGATGAAAGTTAAAGTAATAAAGAAGTTAAAGAAGCCAACATAATTCACAAGTAATTATCAAGAAAAAGGAATCGCACTCTGATTCTTATAAGCATTGATTTATCAACATGGTTTCAGAGCTAAGGTGGAAGAAGGTTGAAGATCACTTTGTTGGCAATCACTTGAAGAAGGGAAAAGTAGTCTTGGAAGAAAAGGTTACTCCCTTTATGGCAAGTTACTTAGAGATGGGTCTCAATATCATAATGGTTGCAAGAAGTTGGATTGGAAGGATCATCTACAATCTATCTAGGGGAGTCGAAAGTGAAGGATTCTTGGTTGCACTTATAGGTACTCTTGATGATGACAACGCATGGATCATTGATAGTGGAGCCTCGAGACATGACAAGAGAAAGAGGACATACTCTATCAAGGGAACCATCATCACATGCAGTGGAGCTAGGAGACAACAACAATTATGTAGTCAAGGGCCTTGGATCTACATCATTGAAGTTGGAAAGTGGAGCAAAGATACACATCAACAACATACTCTATGTCCCAAGTTTGAAAAAGAATTTACTTTCCATTAGATAAAGGAGATAGGGTTGTTTTTGTAGATGGTAATGTTTTGGTTTGGGGAAAGGATTCAAGTATTGAAAAGGAAAAAGTTATTGGAGTTCGTGAAGGAAGACTATAGAGAGTTATAACACCATCTCCTCAAGCCCTAGTTCACATGGAGATCAACCCTATCGAACTATGGCATAGAAGATATGGGCATATTCATTACAAGATAATAGCCTCTCTTAGTCAAATGGTAAAGGGCATCCCCAACATCAAGGGAGCTCATAAAGGAGTGTGCAAGGGATGTGCTTTGGGAAAGAATACTAGGTAACCTTTTACAAGGTCTAGGTAACCTTTTACAAGGTCTAAGGAAATATTTGAAAAGTTCAAGGAATTTAGATCTGAAGTTGAAACATTAACTGAAAGAAAGATAAAGACTTTGAGATCCAACAATGGAGGAGAATACACTTCAAAAGAGTTGATTGCATATTGTAAAGAAGCATGTATTAAGAGGGAGCTCATTGTTCCCTACAACCCCGAGCAGAATGGAGTTGCAAAAAGGAAGAATAGAACCATTAAAGAATGCATAAGGACTATGATATTTGATCGAGATCTACCAAAATTTCTATGGTGAGAAGCAACAATGACAACAGTGTATATACAAAATATAAGTCCTCATAAAATCCTTGATAACATGACACCAAAAGAAGCATTCACAGGGAAGAAGCCATCTGTAGACCATCTCTGAATCTTTGGGTCTCCCACATACATCCATGTTCGAAAAGACAAGCGAAAGAAGTTGGACTCTACAAGCATAAAAGGAATCTTCATTGGCTATAGCCTTTCACAAAGGCTTATAAAATCTACATCAAGGAAGGAAGACAAATCGAAGTTAGCATGAATGTTATATTTGATGAAAACCATGCCTACAAAAGATCCAAGAATATACCAATCGAATTCCATGAATAACATGTACTGTTATTTGAAGAAGAAGAGCATCATGACAAGGCACCTACAAACCAAGAAGAAGAAGGACAAAGTGAGCCTATTCAACCTGTAATCATTCCTGAAACAAAGAAGAGGCCAAATTGGTTAAAATATACACTTGAAGATGTAGAAGGACATGGAGCAACTAAAGGATCTTTTAGGGAAAGCAAAAGACCGAAGAGATATTTAGGATATGCAGAATAGATGACGAAATTAATAGAAGTAGAACAAACTACCTTTGAAGAAGTCGCTCATCAAGAAGAATGGAAAAAGGCAAAGCAGGAAGATATCAATCCATCATGAACAATGGAGTTTGGGAAATCATTCCTAGACCAAGTAACAAATCGGTTGTCACCTCCAAATGGATTTACAAAATCAAACATGTCGTTGATGGAAGCATAGACAAATACAAAACTAGATTTGTTGCAAGGGGTTTCTCACAAAAGGAAAGAATAGACTATGAAGAAACCTTTGCTCCTACTTGCCAGGTATGCTACTATAAGATCTTTGGTTTCGCTAGTTTCTATCATGGGATGTAATATCCATCAAATGGATGTCAAAACAACATTTCTAAATGGAACCATTGATGAAGAAGTATACATTGAACAACCGAAAGGCTTTGAAATAAATAGCAGGGATACACATGTTTGCAGACTCAAGAAATCTCTATATGGCTTAAAGCAAGCTCCTAGGGCTTGGTATGCAAGAATGAATGCATACCTCTTGAGGATTGGGTTCATCAAAAGTTTTGTCGATGCAAACCTCTACATCAAGATAGTGAAGAATGAACCCGTCATTATACTAGTATATGTGGATGATTTGTTTATTACAGGTGTGGAGCACAAAATACTAGAAAGCAAGAAAATGTTAGCAGCAGAATTTGAAATGAAAGATTTGGGACTCATGCATTATTACTTGTGCCTGGAAGTCTGGCAGAAACCCGGTGAGCTATATCTTGGTCAAGGGAAGTACATAATCAAGATATCACAAAAGTTTGGGATGATGGATTTCAATCCTATGACCACTCCCATGATCACTAATCTCAAGAAGTTGAGAAGCTCCGACTCCAGTCTCGTCGATCCTACTAGCTATCGTAAGTTGGTGGGCTCTCTGATGTACTTGGTAAATACGAGACCTAATATATGTTTTGTCGTAAATGTTCTTAATCAATTTCAGTTGGAGACTCGTCATGACCATTGGATAGCTACCAAGCATATCTTGAAATACCTACATGGCACTATACATCACTGCCTGAAGTATGATGGAAAAGAAGTTAAGTTAATAGGTTTCCGTTTTACAGATTTTGATTGAGGTGGCATTGAGACTGATGGAAGGAGCACTACCAGTGGCTATTTTAGTTTGGGGTATGCAATGATTTCATGGATGAGTAGAAAACATGATCCTGTTGTGTTAAGTAGTGCTGAAGCGGAATATGTTGTTGCATACGAAGTAGGAAAAGAAGTTGTTTAGTTAAGAAAACTCTTGTCAAATTTGTTTGGAAAGCCTTTGGATCCTACGGTGATAAATTGTAATATTCAAAGCAGCATCAAGATGTCTGAAGACCCTGTATTCCATGCTACGACGAAGCATATCAAAAATTACCACTACATTAGGAGTTTGGTACAAGATGGTGTCGTGAAGCTACAATAAATTTTGATAGATGAATAGGTAATTGATGTGTTGACGAAAGCTCTTTTGAATAAGAAGTTTAAATATTTTAGAAGCATGCTTGGATTGGTTGATCTTACAGATTTAGTTGATAGGGAAAGATGAAGCATCTTATGGCAAGATGCTTAGGAGGACATCTAGTCGGCCTATGTGTTGATGTCTAGATCTCGAAGGAAGGAGGGTGGCGTTGATCATGGAGCTCTGACCTTGGATACACACCTAGATCCCTGGGTTGGTGATAAAGCTTAAAATCTTGATGGTACCTAGAGTGGCTAAAGCTTGAGTTCACCTTAGTCCCACCCGATTAGAATACCCTGGTCAGGTATCTAATCTAGAACTCTTCGTAGTTCATATCATTTTGAGATCTTCCATGCACTTTTATATGTATGTAATTATGAATATCTCCCTAATTAAGAAGGAATGTTGAATGATGTAACTAGTGTCGGTATTCATAATTGTACATGTAAAAAGAAATTTTATTATTAAAGAAAATGACTTATTAAAGCATGGGTTTCATGCTTGGGTCAATGTTTTCTAGGTCAAAGCCTCCATTGAAGGCTTCTAGGAATTATATTAAGTTAATAAAGTCATTGTCATTTTTATTAGACCATTCTTGGGCCTTTGTATCATGTAAAAAGAATTATTTTTTTGTCAAAAAGGTTATTTGGCACCTTCACACCAAGTCAGCCTTGTCCCCATGAAGTCAGCCTACATTAGGGCAATTCGACCCAGCAGAAAGGCTATATATAGAGAGAGGCAGTTCGACCTATTTACCTCACTCACTCAACAAGTACGATCTACAAGGAAGAGAAGTAGAAAAGAGAGCAAAGTAGCTGGAGAAGGACAAAAGAAGTTGGGAAGACCTAAACCGAGTTCTTGGGCTATCTATCTCTCACACGTGTGAATTTTCTAGGCATTTGTTGAGGCCGAAATTCTGAAGTTACTGCAGGTCCGAAATTCTGAAGTTAGGGGCCAAAAATCTATTGTTGGGGACTGAAATTCTGGATTGTAGCTTCTACTAGGAAGTTGTCACTTGGAGACTTTGACAAGGATCATCTATTGGAAGGAAGTGTTGACTTGGTGTTTGGAGGAGGTCTTTGTCTAGGTCTAAAGGGTCTTGGATTGTCTCATTTTGATTTGAATCTACTAGTGGAAGAGTTGCACTAGGTTTTCCCCTTGAAGGGGTTTTGCACTGGTTGAGTGCCTACATCTTGTATCTCTTGTCGTCTTCATATACATATAATTTGGTAATTGCCTGATGAAAGATAAATTCATAAAGAAGTAAAAGAAGCCAACACAATTTACAAGTAATTATCAAGAAATAGGAATCAACCCCTAATTCTTATAAGCATTGATTTCTCAACAGTGGAGAGATAGAGTTGTCAGTCAAGGCCTTGCTTTATGACAATGTTGGTTGATAAAAAGAGATGCACTGATATAAGTTGAATAGATAGCTTATGAGATGGCTTACCAATCCGACTCTTCTTATGAGAATTCTGTAATATGAGAATGTCCATGTACCTCCTATGTATTATGAATACCTTCCTAGTTAAGAGGGAGTGTTGAAATATGTAACTAGGTTCAATCTTCATAATGTCTTACATAATCTTGATTTTTGTATTTGATGTAAAGGAGAAAGAAAATTAATTATTATTATTTTTATAGCATGGGTTTCATGCTCTAGGTCAAATTGTTTTTAGGTCAAGAACCCATTGTGTGCTTCCAGGATTTGTCATAGAGTCAAAGAAGTCAAAGAGTCATTGTCATATGTAAAAGACCCTATTAGGCATTTTGTATCATGTAAGAAGAATTTATTATGAGTCAAAAGTCTCCCTCCAAGACCAAGTTGGCCTGCAAGAAGGCAAGTCGGCCTCACTAGGGCTATTTGAGCCTCACAAGAAGCTTATATATAAGAAACATTCGACCTCACATGAAGAGATTCATCAATCAAGTTCGATCTCAAGAAGACAAAACAAGAAAAGGAGCGAACGTCAAGGAAAAAAAAGGAACCAACAAGGGAAGCCGAAATCTGAAGTTTTCCACACATTTCTCTAACACATGCGAAGGGAAGCTAGGGTTTTTGCTACATCAAGGACGAATTTTCAAATCCACAAAGAAGGTCGAAAATTTTGATCAAGAGAGCAAGACACTGTTGAAGAATGTAACTAGATTCAATCTTCATAATTGTATTTGAGTCATAATGAAATGTATTTATCAAAAGAAAGAAAAAGAAATTTTTATTATTATTATTATGTCTTATTAAAGCATGGGTTTCATGCTTGGGTCATCATGTTTTAGGTCAAAGTCCCCATTGAGGACTTCTAGGTTTTGTCTCGAGTCATTAGAGTCATTGTCCATTTAATGAGACCCTTCTTGGGCTTTTGAATCATGTAAAAAGAATTATTATCGAGTAAAATAAGTCATTTGTCACCTCCACACCAAGTCAGCTCTTACCTGATCAAGTTGGCCTACGTGAGGGTAATTCGTACTCCAGAAAAGGGTATATATACACGCAGTTCGATTCATTTGGAGAATCACTCACACAAGTTCGATGTCCAAGAGAAAGAGGCAAAAAGAATACGAAATTGCAGAAGAAACTAAAGGAGATTTGTTGGGGAAGAAAATCGAAGTTTTTGGGTTCTCTCTCTCTCACTCGTGTGGATTTACTGAGCTATTAAATGGAAGGTCGAAGTGTTGTTGGGTCGAAGTTCCACTGCATGTCGAAGTTCTGTTGTTGGGTCGAAGTTTTGCTAGAGAGGTCGAAGATTTTGTTGTTGCTACTAGGACGAAGTTTCTGCTGCTGCTACTAGGTCGAAGTTTCTGTTGGTTTAAAGTCTATTGTTGCTAGTTCGAAGTGACTAGGTCAAAGTTGTTGCTGGAAGGTTATAATCTGCAGAAGAAAGGAAGGGCTGACTTGGTGAATGGAGGAAGTTTGTGTCTAGGTTAAGGAGTCTTGGATCATCTCATGAAACTAATAAAGGAAGAGTTGTTGACTGGGTTTTCCCCTGAATAGGGGTTTTACCCTAGTTGTCCGCCTACCTTTGGTGTCTTTGATCTTCGTGTTATGGTTTTGGTAATTGCTTGATGAACTAAGTTAAAAGAAGAACACAAGAAAGTTAATAAGAACATAAGAATATCACAAGTAATTAACAACATAAAGAAAATCTTTCTGCCTTCCCGATTTTCCAACTTCGTATCAAAGCTAAGGTGAAGAAGAAGGAAAAAGGCAACCTGAAGATCTATTGAAAGAAGAATAAGGAGCTTTAAGAAGTTTGAATAAGGGTCATCAAGGAAAAGGATCATATAAGAATTCAAGCCTACTATCCTCAAGAACAATGTCTAACTCAATGAAGGGAGAAAACAAATTAGAAGGAGCATCCAATTACAAGGCATGGAAAAAGAGGATAGATCTCATCGTAGAGAAGAATAAAGTCTTGGATTTAGTCAAAGGAAAAGTAAAGAAACCTACAAATGAATCAAGTGACGTAGAAAAAGCAAAGTTCAGAGAAGCAAAGATATTGGCCATGACCCTAATGGTGGATGGAATAAAGGATAACCTCATCCCATATATATCCAACATAGATTCCACTCAAGATATGTATGAGGCCTTATCCAAATTATTCACAATCTAGAATCTTCGTCAGATTGCAAGTCATAAGAATGAACTAAGAACTATAAAGATGACAAAGGAAGACATTGTGGCATCCTTCTTTGTAAGGATAGCTATAATCAGAGATGAACTACAAGCAATAAATGAGATAGTACCTGAAAAGGAGCTTGTAATAACTGCACTTCTAGGATTACCAACATCTTGGAGTGTCTTTTCATTAGGTCTCAATAGTTGGAAGGAAACTCCTACATTTGAACAATTATGGAATGCATGTAGTCAAGAAGAAGTCAGAATTTCATTAGTAAGCAACGAAGAGATTGAAGAGGAGAAAGTTTCAAATGCCTATTCCGCTCATCACAAGAACAAAGGAACCTTCAAAAGTCTAAAGCGCCTAGAAGGAAGGTAGAACTATCCAAAATTGAATGCTACAATTGTCACATGATGGGTCACTATAGAAGTGATTGTCCTGAGACTCGGAGGAATAGAAAGAGAAATAGGGATCAAGAAAATGTTGTCAAAGAAGGATCTCCAAAGAAGAACAAGACTAAAGAATCGAAAATAAATGACTTATACTACTAAGTCCCTCTACTCTAAGCTTTTAAATTGTTTTGTATTGTCCCTCTACTCTAAGATTTTAAATTGTTTTGCATTGTCCCTCTACTCTAAGCTTTTAAATTGTTTTGTATTTTGATTTCAAAAGTACTTATAGGTTCAACATACTTGAAAAAAACATTGTTGAATTGTTTTATTAAAGTTATAGGTATCCCTCGATATTGGATTAAGAGGGAGCCCTCAACATTTTTCCAAAGATAAGTATCTTACTCCTTGTATTATCTTTCATATTTGGTTTTCCTTTTCTTATCTAGATGTGTTTATACTAGAGGCTAATGACATTTCTTTTTATATTTTCCTTGTTTAGGAAAAGCTTGCTGATATGCTTAAAGGCTATGGAGAAGATCTCACAAGACAAAGCATTGGAATTGATGTCATATAAGGTTTGTCTAGAAAACAACTCAAAGGTATGTTTTAGATCATAATTTGTATTCTCTTCGTGATAAAGGTATATTCATCTAAATCTGCTTGACATTACTAACAAGTGTTATGTCTAGGATCTTTGAATCATAAAGATTCTTGTTTGTGTGATTAATCATTAAGATTGAATCTAACCTCATTAAAAACATCATGTTTTTGGAACTCTAAAAGGTTCTCTATAAAACCCTAACCTAAGGGAATGCTAATGTGAAAAACCCTAGTCTACTTAGGGTTACTAATGAAATCTAGAAAATAATATTCTTTTGATGTTTGGGGTGTTGATGATGATGTCATGTTTGGAGTTTTAGTATTGTTATGGAAACCCTAGTCCTTTAGGATTGTGTATTCCTAGACATTGAGGTTTTGGTAAATTAAGGTTTGTGAGCAAAACCCTTATAATATTTACAGTAAGCTTCTAGGAATGAAACCCTAGGTGTATGTTTGTCTATTTGATCAAAAACCTAGCCTAATCAAGATTGTTATATGTCTGAATTTAAATGTATTGATATTTGTGTCTTGGATTTGTCCAATATATGTTATAATATGTTTGTGCATGATTATCCTAGATATGTATATGTGCTAACCTATTTGTTGATAAGTTCTAGGGTTTGCAACTAAACCCTAGTAGAAGTTTGATATTTTAGTATGGCAATATTATTTCCATTACGATGATAAAATCTAGGGTTTACAACAAACACTTGTAGAAGTTGGTCATTTAGTTGAAACCTTAGATTGTGTTGTGATTGGCTTTGATTGTTGACATCTAAGGCTTAGTGTCTCGTAGAGTGAAGTTGTTAGGCTCTACAATGTCCCAAGCTAAGGAGGAGATCGAAAGAGGTAACTTAAAACCACTTACAGTTCAATAGCTAGCCCTGCTGAACCAGAGAGGGATCTCTCTAAAGATTTCTCAAGGAAAAACTGGAAAAGAAATGGATTTTAGGCTAGATGTATAAGTCTTGTTTGAGTATTTGAAAATTTAGGGTTTTTTAGGTTGTTAGACTAGGGATGAGAGCAAGCAATTAGGTCAAGGTATCAAGTTTGCAGTAGCAGCATAAAGAGGAGCTAGATAACAATGTGTTGTGGTGAACTTAAGATTTAGTCAATGAGCATGTATTAGCATGAATTCATTAATCTAGAAGAAGAAATACATAAACATGATTTTCCACGTAAACGAAGCTTTGAGTCTAAGAATTTTGCCTATATGACTGTAAGGAAAACCATAAGAAGAAAGCAAAGCATGTTAAGAGAGATGAATTCATCAATAAGAAATTGATATGAAAGGAAAACAACACCACAGACTCACTAGACAAGTATTCCTAAAAAATCGTTGCAACTGCTCCTTGATTAATTGTATGAAAACATAAGGTACAAGTCTCTCCACAGAAATCCAACCCTTCTCTGAATGAGAAATGATACATATAGACTCAATCAAACAGCTTTCCCACCTTCAAGAGTCGAATTCCTAAGTGGTGGAATTGTTTCCAAGATTCTCTCAACCAAGAAGTGAGAGTGAGAAGGTCAAAAACAAACTCTTCTCTTAGACTTTGATTTGAGTTTTGTTTCCTTTATGAGGCCTAATAAACCATAAAAACAACCTATCATGCTTATTTATTCATGATTACATCATCTAAACCTCGAACTACTGAAGTTACATCATGAGTTTGACTTTGACCAAGTCAAACTAAAAACCTAGGAAATTACACAGTGAAATTTTTAAGTAAAAACTCAGAAATTTGCAAAAGCGCAGCGCCAACTTTAAAGCCATTTTTAGGTGCCTTCCTGGGGTCAAATTTGAGATTTGAGAGAATGATCAACTAGCCTTGCTTGTCTAGTTTCCAGAACCCCTTGAATTTTTGAAAATGACCCATGGGAAGACCTTCAAAAGTTGATTCTCCCAAGGTGTCTGCAAAAGCACAATGCCTGTCAAAAAGAGTGGCAGAATGATGATTTTTGACCCCTTTTTCTCCTTTTTCTCAAAATCTAAGCCCTGTCTGAGAAATCTGATGAAATACGTTTTGAGAGGAGGTCATTCGCTTTCCAGAAATGTAAGCCACTTGTCATTTGAAGCTTTGAGGAAAAAGCACAGCGCCTGAGGAAAAAGTGCAGCGCCTTAGCCCAATTTCTGAATTTGGCACCAAAATTCTCAAAAAACCAAAAATGCTGAAAAAACCTCCAAAATTGGTCATGTAGTGCAAAATGAGGTATGTCATGCCCTTATGGATGCTTCAACAAGCATCTCCAAGTTATTCCTCTCATTTTTGTCCTTTAGGCTTTCCTTTAGCTTGTTTTTCAATTGCTTGAGCTTGATATTACAAATCATGTTTCTGGTCTGATAATGATGGGCCATGTGCCTCAATAGTTGATTATCCTTGTTGGCTTTGTCAAGAAGTTTTTCTAAGTGGCCATTAACCTTACTTAGCCAATACTCTCAATCTTCATTTATCTCCAAGGCAATTTTGTCTTCCATGTCTAAGTCTTCATCTAGCATGTTATGTTCTTTCTCTTCCTTCAATACCCTTTTGAGTCCCTTGGTCCTTGGCTTCTTTTTTCCAACTTGTTTTTCATGTTCACCAAGCTCCAACACTTCTTCACCTTTGTCTCCTTGTTGCAGCACCTTGGATTGCTCTTTCTCCATGATGAGTTGTTTAGCTGAAAGCTCACTGTTTTCTTGCTCAAGGAAGGAAATGACGAACCTTGCTCTTGCCATATTGTCCATGAGCTCTTTGATTTGAGAATCCTTCTCTTTAATAATTTGTTGCAAGTTTGAAGGTTCATCTGTTGCTTCCAAGTCAACTAATTCAAAATCATGTTCAATTAGGTCTTCATCCTGTACATGTGATCCCTGTTTTGCCGATGTAGAAAGCTTGGCCTTTTCCTCAACTTGAGGAGCAAACACAAGTATTTTTCCTCTCTTGTATGTTTTGGTCACCTCAAGTCTAGGTGCCTTGGGAACCTCCTCTGATTTGTTTGATAACCCTACCTCCATAGGTTGTGTTGATGTGTCTTGGTGATGGCTTGGTGAAGTAGTCACATTTCATTTTTGAAACCCTAGATGATAGGAAAGGGGAAAACGCAGTGAAAAGTGATTGAAGTGGTGAAATGAGGGAGTTAGGGAAGGGAGATGGGAGTAGGGAAATTTTGGGAGATGGACAGGGGTTTTAGGAATCCTTAGGAAGTTAAATGAAGGGAAATGAATGAGCGAGATGAGCAAGAAAATTTAAAAACAATCCTAGCTAGGGAAATTGCTCAATTTCATAGGTAAGAGCTAGGGTTTGTAGGAAGAAGATGTAAACTAAAAGGAAATGATTTGTTTGGTGAATGGAATGGTAATTCGTAAGCAAACAGAGGTATGGGATATCAATTTCTAGGGTTTGAATGTTTCCAGTTGACTAAACTCACCATAAGCAAGCTTTAAAACATGAAATTCATACAAACCCTAGATGACTACAATAGCCATCATTCATTTGTTTTGACAAAGTACAAGAAGGAGTTAAATGAATGTACTTACTTTCAAGATGGCTTAGAGCAATAGAAAACAGGAATGCAAGCTTAAAATTTGAATTTGGGTGATTTTTGGTAAGTTTCGAGACACTGTCCTGTGCATAACACAGTTGACAGAAGTGCAACGCCAAAGCACAGCGCCTCTTCCATATACACAGCATAGTTCACAGAAGCGCGGCGCCAACTTGCAACCTGCTTTTGGAGGCCTTAAATTGCCCCAAATTGCGAACTTGATAGCTCGTTGGAAAGCTCTTAAAGTCTGTTACAAGATGGACACCTCAAGCATGTAATTTGGACACCCCGGCAAGGAGAAAAAAAAAATGATTTTCCCAAGGTCACTCCAAAAACGCAGGGTGTTTCTGACAAAAGCACAGCACCAACTTGTACAGCACTTTTGACTACCTTCCTGGAGGAGTTTTGGGCTAAAAGTGGTATGGTTGGAAAGCTTATGATGTCTTTTACACAATAGAGTCCTTAAGAACTGCCAATACCTGCTCCAAATCCATGAAAAACTGTCTTGAAGTCACTGTCCAGAAGTGTAACAACTCTCCCGTAGTAAGTATAGTTTGGGCATTTCTCTCAAATCATAACACCTATGCATAAACTGAAGTATGTTTTTGTTCCTTGGCCTATCATTAACAAAAGCCTCTCTCACTTTTATAAAATGCTTCTCCATTTGGTCAGAAACGTATTTTGAAGCAAAAATGTCCCTTTGAGAAATGATGAGATGAGGTAGTGTACTGCAGCATTGTCTTATTTGAAATAAAACATTACCTTTACCTTTTTTTTTCTTTCCCTAAGCTGCTAACTCCCTTTACCCACTGAATCACATGATGGACATGTTTTTGTTTTGACATATGGTATCATGATGACGCATGGAGTGAAACCAAGACCATGAACTAAATTGAAAAATTTAACCATTTCATGACCCAAGACATTTAAATGAAGATATGATACCTCGAAGAATACAATGACCATGATGAGTGATTAAGACCATAAGTAAGTGAAGGGAGCGGCAGTGACCTAGACACAACAGCCAGGGGCCAAATTTTTATTTGAAGAGTACATGAAATGACAAAAATTTGACCTGACACCCTAACAACACCTTGTAAGAGCATATTTGATCACTGGTGACAGGCTGAATTCACTGACACTAACAAAATCCATGACAGATTCTTTGATGCTATGGAAAAGAAGTTGATCTCCCTAAGTTAAGAGGGAGCATAGATAAAAAGAAAGGATATATCTCCCAAGTTGAGAGGGAGAGCATATTATAGTCATGATGGATATCTTGAAGAAAATGTAGAATGAATGTTGAGGTGTTGCTGAAAGAAGGAAAGCAGGATCTGGTTGAAGAATATGTTGCTGCATGTGAAGTAGAGAGTTGTATGATTGTGGAAACTTCTGTCAAGATTTGGGAAGCCACTAAGTCCTATTAAATTGTGAAACAGCATCGAGATGATTGAAAACCCTAAAGGTTTGTGTTTACCTATGAGTATTTGAAAGGTTGTTACTGATTAGGGTTGTGATTTTTTCGGTAAATCTCTCGAAGTTTTGGAAGCATGCTTGATGTTACCGATCTGTTTGATCGGGAGAGATTTGATGTGTTGAGGCATGGTGTATGCCCGGGAGGACATCTCGTCACTGTGTGTTGATGTCTAGTTCCAAAGTAGGGAGGGTGGCTTTGGTCATTGAGCTTTGACCTTGCATTATGCACCTAGTTCCCTGGGTTGATGGTAAGCAAGTAAGCCTAATGGCACCTAGAGAGGCTGAAAGCTTTAGTCCATCTTAGTCCCACCGGAATAGATTGCCCTGGTAAGGAATCTAGTCTGTGGCACCGTAAGTGCCTAAACTCTTCATGATTCATGTGTTTTGAGATCTTCCATGTACTTTTATATGCATGAATACCTCACTAGTTAAGAGGGAGTGTTGAAGAATGTAACTAGGTTCGGTCTTCATAATTGTATTTGAGTCAAATGTATTTATCAAAAGAAAGAAAATGAAATTTATTATTATTATTATTATGACTTATTAAAGCATAGGTTTCATGCTTGGGTCATCATGTTTTAGGTCAAAGTCCTCATTGAGGACTTCTAGGTTTTGTCTTGAGTCATTAAAGTCATTGTCCATTTAATGAGACCCTTCTTGGGCTTTTGAATCATGTAAAAAGAATTATTATCGAGTAAAATAATTCATTTGTCACCTCCACACCAAGACAGCCCTTACCTGATCAAGTTGGCCTACATGAGGGTAATTCGTACTCCAGAAAAGGGTATATATACATGCAGTTCGATTCATTTGGAGAATCACTCACACAAGTTCGATATCCAAGATAAAGAGGCAGAAGAATATGAAATTGCAGAAGAAACTAAAGGAGATTTGCAAGAGAAGAAAATCGAAGTTTATGGGTCGTCTCTCACTACTCATGTGGATTTACTGGGCTATTTACTGGAAGGTTGAAGTGTTGTTGGGTCGAAGTTCGACTGCAAGTCGAAGTTCTGCTGCTAGGTAGAAGTTATGTTGTTGGGTCGAAGTTCTACTGGAGAGGTCGAAGTTTCTGCTACTGCTACTAGGTCGAAGTTTTTGTTGGTTTAAAGTCTATTGCTGCTAGATCGAAGTGACTAGGTCAAAGTTGTTGCTGGAAGGTTATCATCTGCAGAAGAAAGGAAGGGTTGACTTGGTGATTGGAGGAAGTCTATGTCTTGGTCAAGGAGTCTTAGATCATCTCATGAAACTAATAAAGGAAGAGTTGTTGACTGGGTTTTCCCCTAGATAGGGGTTTTTCCCTGGCTGTCCACCTACATCTGGTGTCTTCGATCTTCGTGTTATGGTTTTTGTACTTGCTTGATGAACTAAGTTAAAAGAAGAACACAAGAAAGTTAATAAGAACATAAGAATATCACAAGTAATTATCAACATAAACAAAAAAAAAAACAAAAAACAAAAAAAAACTGCCTTTTTGATTTTCCAACTATCATCTTTTTTACTAGGGAAAAGAAGCAAGTCAAGAGAAGAAGAAAGGAGGCCTAAAATAGCCTCTTTCTCCCATGTGCAAAGCTGCAACTATTGCAAGAAGGGTCAAAAATTGCAAACCTGCAGTGAAGGCAGGAATTGTTGTTGGGGGTCGAAGTTGCTAGAAGGTTGAAGTTAGTTGCTCGAAGCTGAGTAAGGAAAGAAGAAAGGTTGGCTTGGTTTTGGAGGGGTCTTTGTTTTGGGTCTAAAGTCTTGGAATCCGTCATTTGAATATTCTATAAAAAGAGAAGAATTCTTGTGGGTTTTCCTCTCTAGGAGAGGTTTTGGCCTCGGCTGGCAACCTATATCTTGTGTCCTCTTTGTTCTATCGATCTTCATGTTTTGCTAGTTGTTTGATGATAAGAACATCATAATAATCAAGAGAAGAAGAACTAATAATAATAAGATCTATAAGTTGAAGTAAAAGAACATCACAAGCAGTTATCAAAGAAAAGAGAAATTGCCCTAATCTAGTTGCCATTGATTTCTCAACATTTCCTAGCACAATTCTACCCTATTATTTAGCACAAGGAAACTCCTAAAAATGTGTGCACTAGATCCTCAAAGATACGCACACCACAAGCAAAGAGATCTCACACAGACTTGTGCACTCAACAATGAATAATACATGTGCCTTCATCCTTCTTTTATAGATTCGATCCATGCTAAAATAGGCAAGAACAAATTTAGAACTTGAGTTGTGATTGACAAGTTAACTAAGTCGAACCGGTTCTCTCTCCAATCATCACTAGAGTTATAACTCCTTCTTTCTTTAATCAATGACTGAAGTCCCAACTCGTCCTGAACGGAAATCGTTACTGCCACTCGACCCTATAGCCAAACTAAAGGGGGGTCCACGTAACTGATCCTCCAACACTATGCATGAACTCGTGAAGTTATTCTCGCAGCTAGAAATAAGCGCACCATCTCCATGAACTCACTCCATGGTCAAAGAAGGGCAACTCATGGTCTTTTTGGCTAAGGCAAAAAGCTAGAGAAAGGCCTTCCACGCTACAATTATCAGCACACAGGGAACTGTCCCACAAAATCCCTCGCACCCGACGTTCTAGCATACCAGGGACTTTTATAGGGATCATGAACATCCCCAATTTTTTGGGGACTTCGGGACTTCCAAGTTGTTCCCAATCCATCCCAAGCAGATTTTAAGGACTTTTGGGGTACCATTCTGCTATTCCCAAGGGGAAAAACGGTATGTCTAACCCGATTTTGATTGGGTTTACTTTGTTGTTTGGATGGCTTTTCTTGTTGTTTTGGATGAGCTTTTAGTGTGAAAAAAGTTGTGTTTATGCTAACTTCCAAAGATAACTACTAAAAATACTCCTATTCAATGTTGGCATTTATGTTTTCCTTTCTCTGTCACTTAACTGTCTAAAGCAATAACTCTCAGTGTTGGACTTCATCCTATAATTATTATTGCTTAAACGCGGCATCCCTTTAAAAATAATTAAGAAGTCTGCCAACATTTACTTCCTGTGGCATGAATCAAGGACACATTTATTGTGGTTGAAAATCTTATAGTTTTGTCCTAGAGGTGACGTAGTAGACTATCTTTGAGATTGTTCCTATGTGGCACATTTGACAAGTTTCTAAAGCCACTCCTATCCTACAGGAAAGTTGTTGAACTATGTTTAGCATTGTTTGCAAGGAATTATTGGGTTGTTGCTTTGTCGTGTCATGTTTGATGTCCTAGCAGCCACATATTTTACCCCTCAAATAGTGAAGGTTGTATGGATGTTTATTTTTTAATGCAACCTCTTGTGTGAAGTAAAGGTTGCCAGCAATGACTCATTCCAATGCATTTCCTCTTAAGAACGATGTTTCCAAAACTATTCTTTACACTTACTTTGTCCAAGAATAATAAACCAAGATTCCAGATTGATTTACATCTCAGACTGATGTAAAGAAGCCACACTATGTTTAAGGCTCTAACACACTTTGCAACTTTGTTAACTATGCCAAGGAAGCTGAATTTCTTTATCTTGGCCATATTAGTTGCGATAATTGTAAGAAAGACCCATTTTACTTTCGCAGGATTAGGAAAATATCGAGTGTGATTGACTAGTCAAACTTGGCTTTTATTTGACAAAAATAACAACAAAGAGGTTGATTTAGGTGTTGAGATTGGCAATATTAGGACTTTGAGCCAAGGTTTGATTTGACAAAATTAGCATGCTTGCCAACTGGGATAATAAGGCGAATTAGTTTACATGCAAGAATGTCAACCAAGAATAGTAAAATTGAATCCGCTTTTGGATTTGACCAAAAATAGCAAGCAAGACAACTAGCTCTAGTAATTCAACCCAAGTTTTTTATTTGACACTTATGGCAAGACAAATTAGTTCTTTGAAAGGTCAAATAAGCAAGAGTTAGTGTTATAGCGCAAGGCCATTTGGACCGTCATATCGATGGGTACCCTCCAACTAACTACCATGTATCACACTAGAAGAATAGTTCACTTGCTCAAAATTGCTTTTGACTCATCATCCTTCAATTGAAAACTTCAACTTGAATTTGCGATTTGAGATTATGTATTTGGTTTTGTAATTATTAACATGAATTTCGGATTTCTTAGCTAGCTCAATGTTTATAATTTTATTGCAATGATGTATTTATTATTTATGATTTATGTTTATGCACATGGTGAATTTAAAATAATAATAAAAATATTATTTTACAATATATATATATATATATATATATATATATATAAATATATATATATATATATATATATATAATATATATATTATATATATATGGGGGTATGCTCTAGCCGTACTGAAAATTCATCCCCCCATCCCCAAAGGTAGTGCAACATAGAAATTTCGTCAGTCATGAAACACAACAAACTTTTACCTAAAACTAACATACATTGAATACTCCACAACAAACTTTTACCTAGAAGTAACATACTTTGAAGACTGACACTGCAATTTTATTATCCATGAGTATTGACAATTCCATCAACATTAATGGTTTTGTTTGGAACGAGGGAAAATTCCATGAGTCATAAACCACAATACCTGTCAAAATAAAAATATGCAGTGACTCAAAGTGTAAAACTTGAACACGATGCAGAAACAACTGCTTTTTTAAGTGGATGGCTTAGACTAAAAAGCTTATTGAAAGTAATTAGGGTTACATAATTAAACAATGTAACATAAAACATATAATGCAGATTTCACAGGCATGAACTTTGAACTCAAAACAATATGCTGGCGGTAATAATGAATCTGTTGTTTCATTTCAGACACTGGAACCAAAATGCAACATAAAGGTGAAAAAACGTAAAACAAATAAATAAAGTTATAAATGTAACAGTAAGAGACCTTACGGCCAAAATTCCATCCCTCCAGGAGTAATCTTATTTTCACCGTAGTTAAATTTATTAATGAAATCTTAATCGAGAGTTCCATGTTTTTGAAAAGAAGGCAACAAGAGGGAAAGTACCTGCCTCACACTCTCACCCTTCACACTCTCACCCTTGCAGCCCCTGCCCCAGAGGATATTAGGGTCCATCTACATGGTAAGATATGCATTACGGTGGCCAGGCAAAGTGGGGAGGAGACTATTGAAGGGCTGAGAGACGAACCCAGCTGCCCCTGGAAGAAGGCTTGGGGCATTCGTTGTGGGAAAGAAATTATCACGCCCGTGGCTTCAATGGAAGGTTCATTTTTAACCACATTAACAGAATCAACAAAACGATAATGAACAATGTTTATATTTATGTTTCGTAAATCGTATAGTACCTCGTGTTCAATGCGAAGGGTTCAAGCCCAAGAGCATGTTGTTGCCAGAGGGCAAGTAGACCACATTAGGGCTCCGAGAAAGGGTGGAAGCAATCTCCTTGGCAGCCTCGATACGCCTGAGCTCAATTAGCCCTAGTCCCGCAGCAGACGTGGCCAGAGAAATAAGCTTAGCAGCCTCACTCTCCCCCTCTGCTCTCACCACGGCAGCTCTCCTCTCCTGCTCAGCTTTGGCAACCACAAACTTCGACCTCTCGGCTTCCTGCTGCGCCACCTGCTTCTGCTCCACTGCTTTTGAGAACTCGGGGCCATAGGACAGATGGGTGATGGCCACGTCGTCCAACAAAATGTTAAAATCTTTGGCACGATGCAGCAGAGCCTCCCTGACCAGAGCAGAAACCGTTGGCCTCTCGGTCAAGAGCTGGTCAGCGTTGAACTGCGCCACGACGGCCTTCAAGACCTCATTCCCAATGGAGGGCAACACTCTCTCGTCGTAATCGAGGCCGAGCCTCTGGAATATGTCGGGTAACGAGTCCTCTTTGGGCCTGGCAAGTATCCTCAGGGAGATGTTCACCATCTGGAGGTCCTTGGTGCCCGTGATGGTGCTGATGGAGCGGGGTTTCGTTCTGATCTCGAATATGTAGGGTTTCTGAAGCCATGGAATGAGGAAGTGGGTGCCTTCCCCCACGGTGGTGTCCAGGACGCCTCTGAATCTGTCGAAAAGGACCGCTTTGTGCCCCCCATCCACGGTATACAGCGACGCGTTTAGGAGGCCGACTCCCGTTCCAACGCTGATGGCTAGCGCAGCTATGTTTGATAACGCTCTTTGTACAGACATTGCTCTCTATCTTCTCGATTATCGCAGTGTTATGCTTCACACAAAACCCAGAACCTCAAAACATATCTATGGCTTCTCCGGTTAAGGAAAGCTGTGGTATATGCTTAGGTTAAGACAGAAGGTCTTTGGAATAATTATATAATTTTTTTTCATGTGCCACCTGGATTGCTTGGATTAATATGCCTATCGCTCTAGTGAAAAAGTGCCTGCCACTAAAAAGTTCACAACTTCACAGAATATGGGAGAGAACTCTAACCAACTATTTGAAGAGTTTATTAATTACGTAAATGGGAGAGAACTCTAACCAAATCGATTTTCGTAATAAAAAATAGTCTCCTCATTTCTGCTCTTCTTCTAATAGTTTATTAAGTCATGTAAATGTATATTTTTATTGAAATAATTTGTAGGTATTTATATGATAGTGCAATGG
This sequence comes from Pinus taeda, assembly GCA_000404065.3. NCBI lineage: Eukaryota > Viridiplantae > Streptophyta > Pinopsida > Pinales > Pinaceae > Pinus > Pinus taeda. Next base: position 176,694 of record APFE031274588.1, on the reverse strand, counting down.
GTACTTTCAAGAAAAAAATTAAATAGAAAAGGTTTACCTTCTAAATTTTTTCCCAGAACCGTCCCTCTCCATTTTACATTAATATAATAAAACTTACTCCACTTTTTTTAAATAAAAATCCAGCAACCGACTTTTTTAACTTCACGAATCATGTGCATACATTCTCATTATAGTGGGCTCATAACGGATCAACCAACGCAAACTACGGCCACACTATTGGACTCATGTGCACACATTCTGCTGAAATAGTGACCGTAGTCAAAAATTTTGTGTCTTTGTATTTTAATATTTAGTCCCTGCCCTCCGGGCCTGGCAGGGATTATAGCAATCGGTTTTGGTCGGTGGGTATTACTTCGGCACGGTAATCCAGGTTCATTTGTAAGCACATTTTAACGTAAGCCAAAGTATTTTGGCATGACACAATCACCCATGTATTTTTTTAAATTTTAATTACAGTTTCACGTGCTTTTAACCAATCAAATTAGTCTTCGTTTTATTTGGCCTCAGATCGAGGTATACCATCTGAAAAGCTAGGAAAGGAGTTCGGACAAGTGCAATGGATTAAAGGAGTTCGGGCAATTTGTGGCCTTCATGAAGTAATGCTATCGCAAAGATAGCATTAGTTCCCAACATTTAATGCTATAATGGATATAATGGATATAACCTAAAGCAAGTTCGCAAGTGTGCATGCATGTTGTTGTTGAGGTGCCCATGGTTGAAGTTGGCAGCTGGTGTCGAGCATATGTGCTGTCGTGCATAGGGGCGGTGATCGCATCTTGATAAGAGGAGAGCTTGAATGATTAAATAAGGGGAAAGCTAACGACCTGCGTGGGAGTCTGCCATGCCTGCCGCTATCTGCTGTGGGTGGAGAAGTTGGTCCAGTCCAGGATCACACTGTGCCTACTGCTATCTGCTGTGGGTGGAGAAGCTGGTCCAGTCCAGGATCACATTGTTCCTCTTCTACAGACAGAGAGGTCAAACCTGCACAGGTGATGATTTTAGTCCTGCAATAAAATCTAGAATAGAATCATCTTAATTTATGCATAAGAGACTCAAATTTGTCTGTGTCTGTCTTTAATATTTCTTCCCTTTCTTCTGCTTACATGAAAGTATACTGATGACCTAGGTTACGGTATTGAAATCTCAGAAGACGTCGTTGGGCCATACTCTGATTCTCATCTTCTTGTTCTTTTCTACGAGGCCCATGGGATGAGCAGATTTTATGCACGTTCACAGTGTTTATATATATTGTCATTCCTTATATATATGCGCACACTACCAGCGAGAATATCTATATGAAAAAAGGAAATATTCAAAACGAAGTCCTTCATTGAATAAAAATTAAAATACCCAGCAAGAATATGGTAGTCTACAAAAGCAAAAACAGGAAAAAAACTATGTTCGGTAAAGAATTTCAGATCAAGTGGGATATAATAACTGTTTTTACATCAAAATCAGAAGAACGCACAAAATATAACTCACCCAAATTTTCTGAGATAAATAACTGCTTCTGGAAACTTTGTATTTTGTAACAGAGACCTGTCAGAAAACAGAGGCAAAACTGAAGCTCGAAGGTTGCTCTGGGAAGCCCAGTTCTCCATGTTATATAGTGTTGTTTTTTGCTGGCGGTTTGCGATGCAAAATGTCGTCATAGCCTTGCGGTTTGCAATGGGAAATGTCGCCATTTCTGAATTTTCAACAACAAATTACTCCATAGTGATAACATCCAACGAAAAGGGCGTGTCAATTTTTCAGAGACCAAATGATATTCTAACCATTATCATTGTGTATTCATTGGGCATTTACCTATCTATCCTCACATTTGACGCACAGAATGATGCAACATGTCTGAGAGTGGAGATATATATTTGACAAAGTTACCTGAAATAAGACCTCTTTGATAGCATTGATAATACTGAACTGATCTGCTACCTACGCTGCGCCTACTATGGAGATCACTACATCCACCAACTTAATTGCCTCCAGTAGGCTTGTGTAATCGTCAAGAGATCCCTGTAGCAAATTGAATTTATTAATGTGAAATTGATCATAACATGATTACTTGATAAGATAGAAGTGGGTTTGAAAACAATTAAGAGATTAATGAGATTACCTGGACTAGATTTATTCCTGAGGCCTTGAAGGACTGGAGGATTTCTTGACATGTAATTTTCCTTCTATTTTCACTACCAGGTGATGATATATTAGCCTATAAACGAACTCCTGGGGCTGCAAATCTAGCAGAGAAATTTCTGTAGGGATACACATCCTCTTCCTCTGAATCGCCTTCATCAAAATTCTGGGCATAGCTCTGCACATCATACCGATAGCAGATTGTTTAGCGAGAATACATTATGGAGGATATGATTCCATTCTCTCTGGTAAACCATTTTGCTAACCACCACCACCCGAGCTTTAAGTCCAGGAGGCCTAGCCTCTGCATAATCTTCTAGAAAATTGTCATCTGTTGCAGACCATTGATCAATCCCTCTCTTGACAGTGTTACTCCATCTTTTCCACCACCAGGTCTCTGAAACGTCCTCATTATCATCATTTCGTGTAGGTTCATGGGATTTCTGACTGCCCTTCATCAGCCATAAAGGCCCCTGATCCTCCAGTGAGACAATTGAATCCGCCTTCTCCTCCTCTGAACCTCCGCTGTAACGGTGACTCATCGATCTCTGCTTCAGAGGCTTCTGTGGAGGCCTAACTACCCTTGCTGATTTGGATCTCAACATTTTCTACCTCTCCCTTTCTTCCGAGAACCCAAAACAATCGCAGCCTATGCAGTTATTGCTGCATATTTCTTGAATTCTTGCAGCAAGAAAGAACAGGGGCAGGCTATGCAGAGGGGACAAGAATGGGAATAATGCTCAACGGCAGAAGGTAAATATGAAAGCACTCTGAGCCAATTCTGTCAACATCGGCGGGCCTGCAGGCTATTACTGAAAGGCTGACGAATAACCAGCAACAGGTCTACCTTTTGCGGGCTATAGCGCTCTTCGGTACTCCGGACGGGCACGTGTAATGCATGCAGGTGGTTTGTTTGAATGACCGCCACGGAAGGCAAGTTCCCATTCGCACAGTTTTGTCTAGCTTCTTATCTAGTCGATTAATCATGGTTAATCTTCATCATGTTTTGGTAAACATTTGTATTAAATGGTATCAAAATCGCGAATCCTGCTAGACGTTAGAGATCGACTATCTTCTCTAAATCTCAAATATATTTAAAACATCAGCCTTTTCTATCCCTATTTGGAGTTTGTTGGACCTTTGCTATTTCCATGTGACCACAATATTTTATGTTTTAATTTGTGTATACCTATAATCTATCGAAATAAATAAATGTTCGTACAAGTTTATTTGTTTGATACTAAATCAACAGAATCCACGTTGAAGGTCTCTGATTCTTAGATCTAAAAATCTTCTAATCCAATGCTAACCCAAGAACAATGCTCAACTTCTCGATTTCCCAGTTAATCCAGAGCCTCAGATTCACTCTCGCGATCAACCCTTCACTGTGATTCTACCTCTATTCCATCTGTCTACGGTCCCCAAAAGAAAATCTCCCCACATTGTCTGAGCTTTGTTGTGCGAAGGTTAAAAAAAATGTCTCCGCTCTTCCCACTATTTAAAAAATTCCCTGGAATAAATAATCTTTTTTTCCCTTATGCGGTCACTGCCCTTTAAAAAAATATTCAGAACCATTAATAGACGGCCTTGAAAAATATCCAAAGGTATTATAATATTTTCATATTTATTATAGCTGAGAACCACCAAATTGATGTCGATGTGTTAAGACTGTAGTAATGACAATTGGTCGAACGTCTTTGAAAACGCTTGAATCCTTCTGCTTAGGTTTGTGCATTGTTCCTACTTTGTCCTCCTGTCCCACCAGAATCTTTCATTCAATTATTTACAAGCAAGAAATATTGCTCTGGATCTCATTCATCTGTTTACAAGCAATCAATATTGCTCTGGATATCACTCAACTATTTACAAGCAATCAATATTGCTCTGGATCAAAGTTATATCTGAGAAAGGCAGATTTTTCCAGTGAGATGTTCATCGAATAGGTCTGCAAAATGTCTAAAACTAACACAAGCTTAAGACAAGGGCATAACACGCTAGCAGTACACCTTCGAAGAAATTTAAAACACAGCGGCACAAGAGACAAGCAAGAGAAATACTGTCATTGAAGCTCACATTAACATCTCCTCACCATCAATGAGTTTCATGAAGCCTCGAGCTTCAGCTCTAGTTGACAGTTCAGTAGAATTTTCAGGATTCCAGCGGAATGCACGTATGGGCATTATTCGGAAGGCTTACCTCCAGAGCCGGAATTGAAAAAGACTCGTAGACTGGAGACTTCACATATGTCTTCAACTGCAGTTATAACGCCTCCACTCTACACGAGGACCTTTGCTGGCTGGTATATAGCTAAGTGCCCCTCTGGCTAGTATTCATTTCTATTCTCGCACTAGCTAGCTGGCGGGGCAGCTAGTGCCCATGCAGCTAGTCGGCTTAGGGCAGGGACTAGCTGCCCCGCAGCACCTCTTGTTTTTAATGAATTTGATTTTAAATTTGTGAGTGGAGATTCATATTGTTAAAATCTTTTTGAAATACATTGTTTATTTTATCTAGTGGACACTTTATTCATTTATTTCGAGGGATTAGAAAACAAATACATGATAATAGTGTATTACAGTGAGTACTCATTATATTTTAAATAAAGAGATTGGATTAGAGTAATGGTCGATTCTTTATAATTTTTTATTTTG
>APFE031274588.1:101597-169279 GCA_000404065.3 Pinus taeda | reverse complement strand
ATTATATTATATATTAAATGAAATAATATATGTAAATATTATTATAGTGTATTAAAAGGGGAAGAAAGAAAACATTAAGACAAGGATGACAAGAAGAAGGATACATAAGATAAAGGGAGGATAAAAGATAAAGAAAGTGAATAATAGGAGGGGTTAGTAGAAGAACAAGATTATAGAGTAAGTTGATGGATTATTGGTTTCCATGAGTGTTTGAGTTTATAGTCATCTTCCTTGTTGAAGTTATTAGGGTGTTTTTCGATCTCTAAAGCTTCCCTGGTGATTCAAGTATTATGAAAAGAGATGTAATAAAGGATTTGTGCTTGATCAAAACAAACAAGGTGCTTGCTTTTGAATGAGTGCTCAGCGATGGCAGGCTTAGTGATTTGAATGTTGGGCAAACTTGTTAATGCTATGCAAGCTCCCTCATTGGTATAAAAAAAATGTGTTTAGGATCATCTCAAATTAACCAAAATGTGAGGAATTATGAGTGTCTTTTATGAGCAATTTATGAAGTTAATTAGCTATTTAAAACACATATACAACAAGTAAATTGCAGAGAAGTAAAACACATCAACTCATAACACAAAGCTGATAAAGGAGTTCACCCCCCCTCGGCTACATCTCCTTGGACCTGCTTCAATGGCTAGGCCCTCTTTGGATTAATAGTCAATTCTTTGATTACATGCACCCGCGGTGCTCCAATAGCTTTTCAACCTGCTCCATTGGATTCATAATACCCAAAACCCCCAAAAATGACTATCCAAGCTCTACAATTTGGACTTCAACTGATCTAGGCTTGACCTTCTCTCTTGGTGGTCCTAAGCTTCCTTAAACTTCAACGTAGAAAAACCACGTACATAAGTGTTTTTCTACCTCTGCAACATGTTCCATTGTGTTCAGAGCATCCAAATCATCTAGGAATGATTCTTTCTGAGCCAAAATTGGTCGAATTTAGCAAAAGTTATGGTCTCTTCAGTTTTTCCTAAGAAAACTCCACCAAATCTAGAGAAACTTCAGTTAGCCCTGCCAAAATTGGAGCAGCGCCAGATTTGTTGGACCTACTAAAATCGCCGCCAACTGCCATATAGCACCCTCTGCATTCAGCACTGGGTCATATGGCGCCCATGGAATCGGGGCTGGTCCCCTTGGGCTCGCCCCTTACCTCCAAACTCGTCAACATTAACATTTAAATATTAACGAGAATGTTTATGGTTAAGTCAAATGGTGACAGCATAGTGGTAAAGCATGGGGCTTGTGTGGGTGAGGTTGTGGGGTTCATCTCTGCCAGCCTACCAAATAACATTTTACATGACTTTTGAGAGGGCACGTGGTGGCCTCTGGGCTTGCCACGTGTCAACCTCTCATTGGTCCACCTAAAATGCCCTTGACCAATAACATGCCGAGACTTGTCACAATCCGATTGAGCAACCTGTCAAAATATTCCAAGGAATATCCCTTGTAATATTATTTTTATTGACTGGGCTGTACGGATGCCTAGTCAACATCCCAGTCAGCGATGTACCCAAAATTTTGCTTGTTTGACAAAGCGGACAGAAGTCTCTATCTTTTGCATTCAAGCTCCATTTTGAGTGAAACGAGTTGCATTAGGATCGTATCACCGAGAAGGACGCAGTCGTTCAGTTTTTGAGCAATTCTGAGCACTTTGAATTTTGAGCAAACTTTTTGCCTCTAATCTAGATTATGATCACTCCTTCCTGCTAACAGGCTTTTGGACCCACAAAAGTTGGTTATTTGATGAGAGATGAATATTCTTCTCCTTCCCAGGTTTATCAATTGATTCTACTTGGAAAAATCTCCATGACAACCACTTGGGTTCACTGACATGCCTTACCTTGCAAATGGTTTGGTACTCCAACCAATGTTTTCCTTTTGCTACTGACCCAATCCAACACTTGTTGGCTTCCTGCTGATTAAACGCCCTATTGTACCAAAGCGATCCCTCGGTGCTTGGAAAGTTGACTGATGGCCTTCCCACTGAGAATCATGTTCCTCATTTGCAACACATGCATTTGATGCAAGCTTCTCCTTGGAAACCACTTTTCCAAGTTAAGTCCCTCTAAGTGAACTAAAACAATGAGTTCCAATATCAGTAATAACAAGAAAATAAATGACCATTCTCTTACCTCCATGGTTCCAAATTCCACATGTGGAAGAATGCATTCACCATCTCTTTCGCTTCTTGGCGTCAACACATCAAATCATCTACAATGGCTGCAATTTTTTTTTTTCCATTTTTGTCCACTTTTGCTTCTTGATTCCATCATCCTCCAGTATTAACATGATGCTCATGTCATGATTTGAGAATGAAGGCTAATCATGAGCCTCTTGCTCAAGCGTGGACCTTCCAAAATCCTGTGACATCTTGTCACAAGAAACACCATTAACCTTGAAAAACACTCATGCAAGAATATAACTTGACGACCTCTTCCTTTTGCTTCTTCAAAGCAACAAATGTCACATCATGTGAACATTGCCATGTACTCTTAGATCTTGGTGTATAAACCATCGACTAAACACAAGTTGACAAAACATGCTTCTTCAAACAACTGACTTTCAAGTCAAGAAAAAGCATGTACAACAACTTGACGATTTACAACAAGAATTCCACATTCTCATGAAACAATTTGTCACATCTCCCTTTCATCTTTGGAGACAAAATCAACTCTTCCAATTCAATATAACATACATGTAACAATCAATCGACCACACAAGCCGACACTCATGTATGTGGAAATGATCAATATTCGCAAGTTGACAACATACATGTTAACAAAGCAATCAACCAACACAAGCCAATCACTCATGCATGTTCAAGCACAATGAAACTATTTAAAATCCCACTATTCACACACACAAACTCTCATGCATGTATAACAATTCTCAACTCTCTCACAAGTACAAGAATCCCATTGGTATGTACGAGTCTTAAAGAGCTGAAATGACCAAATTTGCTACAATAAAGTGAGTCAACATACTCCACTTTCGAACACCTTCTTGGCGTAAACATACAAGTTCAAGAATGCAACATGCATGCAAATTTGTAGTTGTAAATTGCTATCTTTGTTGCATCTAAGTGAGTCAAAATGACTCTACTTTTCCAACATCTTACTTCATGTAATATGCAACATACTTTTAGGAGAAAAGAAATGCATCCAAATAACAAGGAAATGCATTAATAAGACAAGATTTACATCAATTATCAAAAGAAATGCAAGGCCTTAATTAGTTAAGAAATCTAACCATCTCTTTCCAAACCATTTCAATGGTGCTTCTTTCAGCTGCACTTCATCATGTGTATCATCCTGACCCACATCAATTATGGAATCATCTTTCCATTCTTGCCAGAATCTCTCTCCATCTTGTTGAAATGTCATGGATGACTTGTTGGATGCAAAGTCCAACACTTTTCTACAAGATGAACCTGCTTATGGAAATGTGTGCAAAATAATTGCATCTTCTTTTCAACATGGTTTCCATTATCCAATGGACCTTTGGCTTTCTGTCTCTTTTGTTTTGAAAGTTTTCTGTGTATGGTTGTCCTCTTCCAACACCTCGAAACAGTATGGTTATTCAATCCACAAAAGGAACATGTAAATTTTATCCAAATCTTATGTGAATATTTACCATGTTTATCATAATCAAAAGAAACTTGATTAAAGGAAGATTTATACCTTGCACATTCACCTTTGTCTCCTTCTTGAAGAGGTGAATTTGATGAGGTAGTGGCTCTCTTTGGAATACCAACAATGGTTTCAATCACCTTAGTGCTTTCAACATCCTCTTGCTTGTCATTTCCACTAGTTGCATGCTTATGAGCATCTTTGCAAAGTGGATATAAAACTTATGCATTCCTCATGAACACAAATTTCACAAGCTTGAGGTAATGAACATGTAATGAAAGTCATTCTTGGAACACCTTCATGTGCCTCCTTAGCTTTGGAGCATTCTCCATCATGTTGTCCATAACCAAGACCCAAATACCTAGGCCTTTCCTCAACAACAATTAGCTCAACTATGCCTTGTGCATGTTTGCCTAACCCTTTACCTTCATAACTGATCTTCATCAATAACTTGGACCCTATTCCTATAACGTGTCTTTCAAAAGCACCAAAACATTCATTTTGAGAGGAAATTGAAGATAAAATTGAATTGCATACCTCATTTTCATGCACATACCTAGCACATACCTGGCTTGGGTTTCCTTGGCATCATAGAGTTGAATCTCCATCTCATGCATTTTTTTAAGAAGCTCTTGCTTCTCCTCCTTCATGGCCATCAACTCCTCTTGAAGTATAGTGTTTTCCTTCCTATTTTCATTCATCTCTTGCACCATATCTCTCATGATGATAAGCTCTTACAACATCTCTTCATCAAAGAGTCTTGCTAAGGAAGGTGATTAGAAACATCACTTGTTGAAGTTTCAATCACACTTGTAATGCATCAAAAATCTTCACAAAGCTTCAAAAAGTTTCTCAACAAAGAAGCATCTCAGACCATCTCCCTTCCTCAGCTTACACCCATAAACTTGAACACAGTTAAATTCTCCTTGCACAAATACAAAACCAATAGCTAATTTTCTAGCTAACCTTGACAAACCATCTCAGGGTTAAAATGAGCTAACATGCTTTGATACCAACTTGATCTAAATGTTGGGCAAACTTGTTAATTCTATGCAAGCGCCCTCATCAGTAAAAAATAAAATAAAATAATGTGTCTAGGATCGTCTCAAATTAACCAAAATGTGAGGAATTATGTGTCAAGTGTTGAGTGTATTTTATTAGCAATTTATGAGGTTAATTAGTTGTTCAAAACACATATACAACAAGTAAATTGCAGAGAATTAAAACACAACAACTCATAACACAAAGCTAATAAAGGAGTTCACCCCTCTTGGGCTACATCTCCTTGGACCTGCTTTAATGGCTAGGCCCTCTTTGGATTAATGGTAAATTCTTTGATTGCATGCACTTGCATTGCTCCAATGGCTTTGAAACCTACTTCGTTTGATTTAAAAGACCCAAAAACCCCAAAAATGATTATCCAAGCTATGTAATTTGGACTTCAATTGATCTAGGCTTGACCTCCTCTCCCAGTGGCCCTAGGCTTCCTTAAACTTCAATGTAGAAAAATCATGTATATAAATGGCTTTCTTCCTCTACAACCTATTCCATTGTGTTCAGAGCATCCAAATCATCTAGGAATGATTCTTTCTGAGCCAAAATTGGTCGAATTTAGCAAAAGTTATGGTCTCTTCAGTTTTTCCTAAGAAAACTCCACCAAATCTAGAGAAACTTCAGTTAGCCCTGCCAAAATTGGAGCAGCGCCAGATTTGTTGGACCTACTAAAATCGTCGCCAACTGCCATATAGCACCCTCTGCATTCAGCACTGGGTCATATGCCGCCCATGGAATCGGGGCTGGTCCCCTTGGGCTCGCCACTTACCTCCAAACTCGTCAACATTAACATTTAAATATTAATGAAAATGTTTATGATTAAGTCAAATGGTGGTGGCATAGTGGTAAAGTGTGGGGCTTGTGTGGGCAAGGTCGCGATTTCAACTCCATTAGTCTACCAAATAACATTTTACATGACCTTTGAGAGGGCATGTAGCAACCTCCGAGCTTGCCACGTGTCCACCTAAAATGCTCTTGACCAATAACATGCCAACACTTGTCACAATCTGATTAAGCCACCTGTCGAAATATTTTGAGAATATTCCAAAGAATATTCCTTGGAATACTCTTTTTTCTGACTGGGTTGTACAAATTCCTAGTCAGCATCCGAATCAGCCCTATACCCAAAATTTTGCATGTTTGACAAAGCGGACATAAGTCTCTATCTTTCGCATATGAACTCTGTTTTGAGTGAAACGAGTTGAGTTGGGATCGTATCGCCGAGATGGACGTGGTCGTTCATTTTTTGAGCGAATCTAAGCACTTTTTTTGAGCAAATTTTTGCCCCTAATCGAGATTCCGATCACTTAGTCACCTGATGATGGTTTTTAACTGAAATGTGCTCCTTAAGGCGGGTTGCGACCAACTAGCCTATTTGGCCAATGTAAGACTTTCCGTGTGAACGAGGAATTTGGGAGACACTTGATCCTTGCATGGGATCAGACATATCTTTGGTTGACGGGAATAATTGTCTGAGAGTTTCATGGGGTTTCAATATGGCTTGATGTTCTATGTTATTTTTTGTCAAAATATTGGCAATGATATCAATGGTTCCTTTTATATAAGGAAGAGATATCTAGTCTATGGGAGGGGCGAGATTAGAGAGGTTGGGTTTGGGTTGAGAGATTGCTAGAATGTTTTACAAATTTGAGAGGCAGAGTAGCCATTGGCTTTGAAAGCTTGGACCAAGTGGGTTTTTCCCGAGGAAAAGAACTAGGGAGCAAAGATCTTAAGGGCATGGGAGATAATACTTTTTAGGACGTTAGATTTTTGTGAAGGGTGGTGGTGAGAATTGGTGTGAAGATAACAATCAATGTGGGTGTTTTTTCTGTAAACTTGGTGGGAAAGAGAGTCATTAGGAAGTCGGGTGATAAGGACGTTAAGGAAAGGGAGGGAATGATTAGATTTGAATATGGGGGAAAATGTTATTGAGATGGGCGAGGAAGGCAATGAGCGCTAACAAGCCATGCTAGTAGACAACAAAAGTGTCATCAACAAATCTATACCAACAATCAATCTTGTGATGTCGTGATTTAAGGGCTTTAGTTTTAAAAAATTCCATGAGGATATTAGCCACGACCAGAGATAGGGAAGGACCTATGGTTGTCCCTTTGGTCTACTCATAGATAATACCAAGAACCTTATCTATTTTGACCAAACCTAAATCCTAGCTTGTATCCCTTTTCATAATACTCGAATCATCGAGTAAGCTTTAGAGATCGAAAAACACCCCAATAACTTCAAGAGGGAAGATGGCTATAAACTTAACCACTCATGGAAACCAATAATCCATCAACCTACTCAATAATTTTGTTCTTCTACTAACCCCCTTGCTTTTTTTCATTTTCTTTACCTTTTATCATCCCTTAACCTTATGTATCCTTCCACCCTCCTCGTTTCATTTTTCTTATTTTCAATCATGAGCCTTCTCTTATTGTTTTCTTTCTTCCTCCTTTTAATACACCTCTATAATAATATTTTCATTTAATATATAATATAATATATTGGCATACTAAAAACAATTATAAAATCATTTATGGTTAATTCATTTATATATATTATATAATATATTATAAATTTAATAAATAATTCATATATAATATAAAATACCATATATATGACACATTACTCCGATGCAAGGTCTCAGGCCTGGTTCCACAGTCAGGTAGTCAAGTTTTTGGTTTTTGCCAACTCCTTGGCTTGGAATTTTCGAGGCAGTGACCTTGCTGTAAATTTTTTTTGTATGAATATAGAAGTAGACTAATTTAGAAAAAAGAAAAAACAAAACAAAAAAACAAAACAAAAAACAAAAAACAATACCATATATATGCATATACAATTAATAATATAATATATATATGATATAACAATTAATCAAATTTCTTATTTGTCTACAACCACCCCTTTTCTTATTAATTTCTTCCTCTTTTTTTTTTAAACTTTTATTTTTATTTGACAATTTTAATTCAATTAATAATTTAATAATCCTTTTGAGCGCTTATTAATTCATTTAATACTTAATATTATTTTGGTTTTTGACAGTTCATTTTATTTTAATAGTTATATTTTTTGAATGTTACTCTAATCTCTTGGCTAATCTTTCTATTTAAGGTCTAATTAGCACTCATCCTTATCATTTGTTTGTTTTCTAGTTTTTGATGATGGATGGAGTGTCCACCCGAAACATCAAACAAGGTAAACATCTACACAATTTATTTTTGAAGGATTCTGACAACAGGTTTAATGTTGTTGGAATAACAAATTTGTATAGGTTAAATATTTCAAGAGTTTTTTTATGGTTTTAAATTTATTTATATATTTCAAAGTACTCAAAAGTATCAATGTCACTAAGAATAGCGTTATCGAACTGAAATGGAAAAGGAAAAACCATAGAACAGTTAGACTTCATTGAAATATTCAAATAAATGATAGGGTGATTTCAAAATTCCATCATTATAAGAGATTTTATAATTTAGGTGGTAATCTAAACATTCAATTGTTTTGCCTTTTTATTCAAATTGCATGATATGATTCTTGGTAAGATAATATTATTTTGTCATTTTAATTATAATTTCTAATGTAAAAATGGATTCAATACTTTAAAAGAAATGAGGGAATCATATTATAGATTCAAATCTTAAAGCTACAATTTCAACATTATTTTACTCAAACTCAAACCAAATTAATTGAAAAAAAAAATGTTTAATCTAACTTTTTATAATACCATTTATTCGAAGAGTAGTTACACATAATAATAAAAGTAGAGTTTGTGGATTTTTCGATCGCTTGCCCACTCTCCAACAATATGTGAAAGCCTAACTAATTACCAATGGCAGTTAGCTCGAAGGGGGCTTCTTGTAGAAATTTCTTGTAGATTCAAACTACAGACTATAATATGCTAAAACAATTTACTTGAATCTACTCTACTCATCAACGAAAACAATAAACAATCGATGAGATCACAAAGCATAAAAGAGAAAGTATTCAATCACACATAACACAATTTTTTTGGGGGGGGAATCCATAGCTAAAAACCCCTGCTATCTGTATATTGCATTAATCAGAAAATATGAGAATATTACAATAATTTGCTCAAGTCCGAGCAACCTCAGCACTATCTCTATCTATCTCATTGCTTCCCATACAAGCTCAAGCCAATACTAAGCCAATTTTGTTGTCTGCCAAGCTCATATTTTCTTGCACGTTGTCCTTGGGAATTAGCCCATAATTAATTGGGAAATTCCACAAATATGAGTTGTGCAATCCTCATAGGCCTTCCTCTGATTGCATGCACCACTCGTACAATGTAGATGATTATACAACTGATAGTACACTATCCCTGAACTCCAATCTCAACTGGGTATTTCGCTGATCTGACATGCATGAGTTAATTATGAGTGAATCTTCAATTTACTGGTTGATCATTCTTGGTTACACCCCACTACTAGATCTGCCGTTAATTCCTCCATCAATTGGAACTAGTTTAACTGACTTTAACTCAGCTAGACTGAATTAAACAATTACAACTCAAAATAAACTCAACCATGACTCCTAAAATGTAGGAGACATTGTAGATGACTCTAGTTAGACCCTCAACTTGAATTAACTAAGCCAACTAAGTCAAATTAACTTATACAATGATTACAATTTGTCATAAGATGTGGAATTACATTTTAATTCCTAATTTAATTAAAGGACAAAATTAAATTAGGATTTTCTTGTTGCATTTTCAACACTCCCTTTCAACAAGAAAGGGATTATCTACTACCCCGATCCCTGCCTCTGTGAAACTCGAATTTGCATCTTGATAATGCCTTTGTCAAAATATCTGCATCCCGATCCTCTGTAGGAATTTATTCCAGCAACATGATTCTCCTTTGCATACAATCTCGTAGATGATGATACTGGATGTCAATATGCTTGGACCGATCATGAAAAACTAGATTCTCAAATAGTTTGATAAATCTGATTGTCACAGTAAATCATTGTAGGATCCATCGCTAACCAAATAACCCAACAAGGAACTTCCTCATCTAGATAGCCTCACAAGTTCCTTGATTAGTAGCCATGTACTATGCTTCTGTTGAACTCAGTGCAATTGATCTCTACTTTTTGTTGTACCGAGAAATTGTTGTTGACCCAATACTAAAGATTTCTACTAATGTGCTCTTTATGTCGGATGGATTCCCTGCCCAATTTGTATTTATGAAGCCTTGAAGCTTCACTCCTCTGTCTGTTTGTACCAAAGGCCAAACTAAGTGGAGTCTTTAAGGTATCTTAACACATGTTTAGCTACCTTCCAATAGAGTTTGGTTGGCTTAACCATGGCTTGACTAAGTTGGTTAACTGCAAAATACATGTTTGGTCGTGTGTTCACCAAATACATAAGTGAACCCACAAGTTATTTATAAATAGTAGCCTCCACTACTTCACTTGAAGTAGCATCTTCCTTCCTCCAATTACTTGCTAGAGGAGTTGCCATGGGTTTGTTGTTCTCCATGTGGAACTTCTTCGGTATCTCGTTAGCATACTTGCCCTCAGATACAAACAGTTCCTCGTCTCCTTGCCATACTTTGCTAACAAGAAAGTAATGCATGAACCCTAGGTCCTTCATCTCGAGTTATCTTGTAAGATCCTCTTTGCAAGATTTTATCAGCTTCTCATCACCTGTTAGAATCAAATCATCGGCATATAATACTATAACAAAAAATTTACCTTCAGCCACAACATGGTAAAGGTTCGCATATGCTTCGCTTTTGGTGAAGCCCAACTCAGTGAAATAGCTGTCAATTCTGGTGTACCAAGCACGGGGTGCTTGTTTTAGTCCATACAACGCTTGCTTGATTCTGCACACATGTGACTCTCTGTTGAAGGTCTCAAATCCTTCTGGATGTTCAATATACACCTCTTCCTTAATCATACCATTGGGAAATGTTGTCTTCACATCCATTTGATGTATCTTCCATCCCATTTGCGCTGAAAATGCTAGAATATATATGATTGAAGAGTACCTTGCTATTGGAGCAAAGGTCTCGTCGTAATCAATTCCCTCCACCTGAGAGAACCCTCTGGCCACAAATATGGCCTTGTGTTTCTCCACACTCCCATCTGCTACTTTCTTTACCTTATAAAGCCATCTGGAACTCACCATAGACTTGTCTGTTGGTCTTGGGACCACTTCCCAAACACTGTTTCTAATAATGGAGTCATACTCCTCAACCATGGCATCAACCCATACTGGTTGTTGCACTACTTCCTCGAATGAGGATGGCTCAAACTCTACACTCTCGCTCATTTGAGCCATGTAGCCAATGTACCAATATGGTGACCTCCTCTGCCTACTTTGTGATATGGGTGCTCCCACATTCTCTCTAGCATCATGCATCAATCTGCCAGCTTCTCTAGTGTGCTTCCTTCCATCTCTAGAAGTCTCTGCATGAGTGGGTGCTTCCAATTTCTGCTCCTCTGCATATGGTTGCTCCACATCATCTTGAGGTTCATCCACATCATCCTGAGGTTCCTCCTTTGGAGCTAAAAGTTCCTCATCTGCATGTAACTTAAGCTCCCTCTCAAGGGAACATCTCATGGCCTTATGTTCATCGAACTTCACATCTCTATGAACCACTGTCATCCTGTTGGATGGTAGGCACACTCAATAGTTGTGAGGTGTATCAATGTATCCCACAAATATGCCCAACTCAATTGTTGGCTCTAGTTTTTTCTGTGCATCCTTGGTAACATGACAGTTGACTGATGAACTAAAGATCCTTAAGTCTGCCACATCTGGTTTCTTATCTGAAAAAACTTATTTTGTTTTACTCATCCCAAGAATTCGACGAGGGCTTATGTTCTGCAAATAAACAATTGTGTTGCATGCTTCATCCCACAAGTGAAACATTAGGCCCTGATCATGTAACATCGTCCGTGCAACTCCCACAATACTTTTGTTCTTCCTTTAATCCACCCCATTCTGATGTGGGTTATGAGGTGCTATTAACTCCTGTTGAATTCCTTCTGATGCACAGAAGTTCTTGAATTCATTCAACACATATTCTCCATCGTTATCACTTCTGAGAGCTTTAACTTTCCTACCAGTATCTTTCTCAACAAGTGCTTTAAATTCAAAAAAATTAGCGAACGTCTAATCTTTCTTCTGCAAGAAGAAAATTCAACACTTACGAGAAAAACCATCAACAAATATTACATAATACTTGTGCTTGGTCATGGATGCTTTCGAGAACGATCCACACACATCTGGGTGAACTCTATCAAGGATCGCTTGAGCTCGATTGTCTTTACCATGAAAGGAATCTTTGGTGTACTTCCCCAATGTACACCCTTTGCATGTGTCTCTCTGCCCTAGTTTACCCTTGGGAAGTCCTGTAGAAATTTGTTGCATGATCTTCAAAGCTCTGTGGTGCAAGTGACCCAATATTCTATGCCACAACTCACTGATGTCTTAGCTCTGCACCTTCTTTGCTTTTTTGCTCAAAGAAACGCAATATTCTACATCCAATTTATAGAGGTTCTTCACTTGAACCTCGATCTGCTTCACCTGTATTGAGGCTATGTGACAAAGGAAAGCCTTTCCCTAGCTAAATATCACATCGTAGCCACCGTCCTTCAACATGGAAACTGAAACCAAATTCTTCTTCAAACCCAGAACATACATGACATCTTTTAATGTGAAAGGAGAACCAAACTCCCTCTGAAAGGTAATAGTATCCATGTCGGTCGCGCTATACCTCCCATCATCTCCCATCTCGATGTGCATCTAGAGGTCCTTCTCCTCCAAGTATTTGAAGAGCTCTTTGTTTTCGGTCATATGGAATGGGCCTCCACTCTCCAGGTACCACACACTACCCATCACCAATGTCACCATGCAAGCGATGAGGATGAAATCCAATTTGAATTGTGAAGCAAGAGCTTCACCTTCTGCTCCTCCCGAGGGCTTCTTACCGGCCTTCTTGTGCGAACACTTTGTAGCATAATGTCCCAGATCATGACAGTGAAACATTTAATCTTTGACATGTCCTTCTTTCCACCTGTTGAAGCCCTGAAAATCAGGTCTACAACAAGGGGGATACCCACCCAGTTCGGACCTTGGTTAGCAGCTCCTTTTCCGTTTGGCATAGTGGGTCCGACTAGGGATATGGGCCCAGTTTCCCAATTTATGTGTGTGTGTGTTGAGAATTGATATTTCCTTTCTAATAATTTCTAAGTAAAATGATTTTATTCTAAATCTAATGTAATCGTATTATAATGAACAGAAATATCTAATTCTAAAACTAACCTGGGATTTAATCTTTCAGTTATGCGATCTAAAATGATTTCAAATGGCAATTGGTAATAAAGATCATTCAACTGCTATGAGAATATAATTCAATAAAGATAAACCATTTCGTATAAAAAGTTAGATGAAACAATTGTGAAAAACATATCACATAATAAGTTACTCATATATTAAGCATAAATAAATAGCTATCACCGTACAGAAGTGCCAAATGATAACTCAAGCATTCAAGCATTCATATATAAATAACTGAACATGAATATCACCTTAACACATAAGCAAAAATAGTTAAGAGATAAAAGTACCATTTATAACTAGTTCTACTCATGAGCTTCAGTAATAATGATTTATCTCTTCTTAATCCAACATCTACTAAGAGTACAAAAGTGCAATTTCAGTAGTAGATATTAAACGCAAATATCAATAAATCATGTTCCATTCATTCATCAAAACCTCCTTGGAGGGTGCAAAAGTGCATGTTCTGAGGACAAGTTTTTGACAAATTTTAGGACCCTTCTCTAAATGCATGAGAAAGGTTTAAATACTACTAGCTAAATCTAAAAATAATTTATTACAAAAATGTAGGATGCGATTTAAATATCGTCCTCATTTCAGGCAAAAATAAAGCAAAATTATAACTAAAACTGAATCTAACTAAAACTGGCAACTAACTATTTATGTATCTGTTCCTTGTAGTCGTAAGCATTCAACATTTGCTTGAGGAGAGTTGGCTGGCCGACTTCCGACTTTAGCTGTCCTGCGAAAACGGAATTGGCAAGTGCTGGCGCCATCTTCTCGGCAGAATGAATGATAGAGTCATGCACTGGTTGTGTGGTTTTACCAAGTACATCCAGTAAGAATCCCAATTCAACTTGGTTAACATTTTGATGGACTCTGCTTTTTCTTGAGCCTTCTGTCTCCAGCTTGTCTATAGATGTTGTACATTTGGTAGAAACTTACATACCACTTGAGGATATCCCTGATAAATACCATTGGTTTTAGAGTTCAAGTTTTGCTTTTCGCCTTTAGCACTTTTTCCTACAAATTTATGGGCTTATAGGCGACTGAGTGATTAGAGGCTTTCCTTCTCGAGGGGTTTTGCCCAGCGAACTGCCTCTGTTTCTCGATCTGGGCTTCCCTGGTGCGATTTTTGCCTTTTGCGTGCTTTTTTTTAGAGGATATAAACCCTAAATTTTGTAGAAAGAACGACTCCATGAGTTCTTGGTTCTGAGTTTTAAATTCTCTATTCGTGATATCAACGTTATCCAATACCCATTTGACCATGTCCGTGTATGGAAGATTTTTAGGCCTCGCCGCTATCTGGTGCAAGAATGAACATGCTAGTTCTGTAATCAATGCCTCAGACGACCCGTGTGAATTTGCAATCGCTGTAACCTCCATTACTCTGGGATTTTCTTCCTCAAGTAGGTTGTACATGCTTTCCGAAGTAGTAACACCAACATCTGTTACAGGTGGTGTTTGTGTACAAGGGCGTCATTTTTTTTTATCTTCAGAACTCAGAGCTTTACCCTTCTTTCTCATAACATTATGAATACTGCTATGTATACTTCTCTGCTCTTTACTCCTGCAGTTTACAAATGAGGTAAGAGTAATGATAAGAAAAAGGTGACGGGAAAGCTTTAAATGCCGACGTGAAATGGCTCTTCGGCCGGATCAAAACCATATTTCATTAATGATTGCCAACTAACTCATTAATTAACATTATCGCGCATAACTGGGCATCGGTTTATGGAAAAAAACTTTTTCGAACGACGAGCCATGTAGATCTGCGATAAGGCGATTTTGCGATTTGCTTCGCAATATCGCAGATCGCAATATCACGGATTCGTTGCGTGTGGCAATCATCCATTACAACGTGTTTTCTGCGAAATGCGATTTGCGAGATGCTCCATCGCATATCGACAGTTTGAGGCATTTCGCCTTAAGTGATATTTGAGGCATGCGATGCGATGAGTATCTTTTAGTGCGTGATTTCGCAGTCTTAGGACTCCGCTTGTAGGAAGGCATCCATTGCCTTTTTTGCGATGCGACGCTTTTTATTGAGAGAGTGGTTTTATTCAAACTTTATCATAAAACTTAAGTCTTTTTAGATTTTTCGGGTATTCTCCTAAGTTTATGATAGCAAGTTTTATTCAAAAAGGGAATAGAAGCACTAGTTTATTTTTAAGATTTTTTGAATAAGGGTCCCCACTTATTTAGTATTAGTGCTAAAACTACATAAGAAGGGGAGTTGTTGCTAGCCACAACAATTGGCGATTCACTTGGAAGAACCAATTATCTCTGCTTTTCTTTTGAATTTTCTAGACTTCCAAAACAGAAAGATTTTCCAGAAAATCAAACTTTATTATGGAAAGATAAAGTACACCATGCTTTCAACTGTCAATGATAGTTTGTTTCTTCTATGTTAACTTTGGTTATTTACTCCCTAGAGCTAGTCATTATATCTACATCAGTCACTACTTGGCGTATAAAGATAAAAACAAAGGCTTCTCTGTAAATCAGTTTTAAATATGCTCATTTGTCGTAGGTAGAGCCTCTGCTGCCAGGAGGCGTTTATAGCCTCAACAGGGTTACCTGTTACACAACAATGATCCTGTATCCTACTTGGAGAAATATACAATTTTCAAAGGGAAATCCATATCCACACTTATTGTTTTCATTTTCTTTTAATCTTTAAAGAACAATGCCTTGGTTTGGTAGCCAAATTATGACAGTACCACTCACTTGATTTATAACTTTGCTGAACAAGCTGGCTCGTGTTGAGACCCCTTGTATTTTGATTGTAACAATCTCGAGTCATTGCTCTGTTGTGGTATGCAGTTTTGGCAAAGTCCGCAAGCTATAATATCTATGATCATGATAAGTCGGCTCGTGATGAGACCTCTTATTCTTTAAGTCAAAGTGTATCGCTGGATTATTCCTTGAAGCTCGTAATTCCCTAGGTGGGGAGGAAGTCATTGTTTCCTTAAGAATAGCTCTGGACGACAATGATAGAGTTTTTGGAAAGAGTTTTTCTACAGAGAATCTTCGTTTCGTTATTGATACCTTTCATTTGACTGATATAAAACAAATTCCCACTAAAGGTCGCCTTTTATCAAAATTTACAAGGTTGAAACTAGTATCATTTTCGGACTTATAGCCTTTGACTGTATCTTTCAATAATAATGACCAATTTTCTAAATCAGTTCTATTTATACAGGCGAAAAAACAAAATCTAAAAGAAATGCTTGTCTTTTTTGTGAATTCCAAATGTAACCATTTACAACTGGCTTTATTATCAAAATAAAGGAAAAATTAATTTACAAAAATAGAAGAATGATCTCCTATGGAAAGTATCTTTTGAGGATCTTCCCGTTAACTGGTAAAGACTCTCTTTTTCCTGTTAAATCTTGTAACATAAAAGTAGATGGACCTATGATTTCTGCAATTTGGAAAGGGCCAAGCCACATTCGTTGAAATTTCGTATGTTTTCCCTTTTCCTCATGAGCCTTATCCCATTTTAAAACTAGATCTCCAATCTGAAAGTCCTTTTTGGATATCATGTTTGAATCAAAAGAAGCTTTTACTAATGCTTGGTGATGAGCATGAGTTATTTTAGCTTGTTCACGTTGCTCTTCTAGCTTAAGGATTTGCAGCTGCCTTAGTTGTAAGGAAGAGGTTGGTGTTTCATCAATATATTGAACTAAGGCCAAAGAGGGAATCACTAGATGAGTTGGAAGGACCACTTCTTTCCCATAAACTAAATTAAAGGGAGAAGTTCTAACGAAGGCTTTCTGCGTTATTCGGTTTGCCCATAGAGCATATATTAAGGATTTGTGCCAATTCTTATGAGTTTGATCAATGGTTCGTTTAATGATTCTGATTAAGTTTTTATTCGTTGATTTAGCTAACCCATTCCCCTATGGGTAATAATTGGCAGAGTACTTAAGCTTAAAACCTCTTTTGAGTGCAAATTCAATCATATCATTGCCAGAAAAATACGATGCATTATTAAACATTAAAGCAGAGGGTAAACCAAATCTGGTGATTATGAACTGATCTATGAAATCAATGATGTGTTCGGCATTAGCTGTCTTGAGAGGAACTGCTTCTACCCATTGAGTAAAATAATCTATAGCTGTAAGGATATACCTATGCTATTTAGAAGAGTGAGGAATGATCTCACCTATTATATCCAATCCCCATTGATCAAAAGGTTGCTCAATATTGACTAGTTGCAAAGGCAACGATGGTTTCTTTTGTCTCCCAGCAATAGTTTGACAAACTTGACATTTCCTTACATAGCTATGTGCGTCTTTGAATAGTGTGGGCCAATAATAGCCAGCATGCAGGATTTTGTGTGCAGTAGCATCTCCAGCATAATGTCCACCTGCTGTTCCATCGTGGAGTTCCTGCAACACCTTTTCAGCTTCAGATTTCTCAATACATCTAAGGAGAACAGAATCATAATTCATCCTAAAAAGTACATCGTTCACGAGTTGATATTGCTTAGTCGTCAACCTTAGATCTCTTTTCCTTGTATAATCGAGGTTTGAAGGAGCATATCCGTTCTTTAGATAAAATATGATATCAACGTATAATGATTCAATATCGTTTAGGCTTACCTCATACGTTTGTATTTCTACAGATGGTATTTCAGAAATAAGTGATGCTCCAACCAGCATTTTGCAAAAGCCTTGACCTTTTACAATATTTGCTGGTTTAATTTTAGCGTCGTATTCTTGTAAGGCAGTAACCCAATTGGCTCTTTTCTCACCAACGTCTTTCTGTACTAGGAGATTTCTTACCGCTGGAAATGGTACTATAATTTTTGTATGGGTTTTAAGCAGAAAGGGTCTGAAATGTTTGATCGCTTTAAAAATAGCATAAGCTTGTTTTTCGACGTCTGAGTAATTTAATTCAACCCCTTGTAGATTTGAACTGAAAAAGGCAATTGGGGCTTCCGCCTTGTCTTGATTTGCTTGAGTGAGTGTCACAATGTATGATCTGTCAGAGGCAAATGTATACAAAATGAAAGGATCAGAAAAATTTGGAGTTGCCAAAGATGGAGCGTTAACAATCGCTTGTTTAATTAGATTGAATGCTTCATATTCCTCTTGGCCCCATTTGAAGATTGAATTCTTTTTAATCATTGCTTGTAAGGGAGATACGATTCTTGAAAAATCTGGAACAAATCTATTTACAAAATTAATCTGGCCAAGGAAGGATTGCATAGCTTTCTTGTTGTGAGGCAAAGATATTTCGAAAATCTCCTTGATTCTGTCGGGATCAATATGGATTCCAGATTTTGACACTATAAATCCAAGAAGTTTTCCTTCACTTAATGCAAAAAAGGACTATTTTGGGTTAAGTGAAATTCCATACCTTTGGCAACGTTGGAAGATCTATTTTAAATCTCTGAGATGATTACCTCGTTTCTTGGAATATACAGTTATATCATCCAAGTAGATTACTACTGATTTGTTTACTAATCCTTTAAATGTGATGTCCATGGCCCTTTGAAATGTGGCACCAGCGTTGATCAGATCGAAAGGCATCTTTTGATATGCATAAGTACCCCATTTGGTTCTGAACATGGTCTTTAATTGATCATCGGGATGGACCAAAACTTGGTTGTAGCCGGAGAAACAGTCTAAAAAGGACATTAATTCTGATCTTGTGACTACCTATAATATTTGCTCCATGGGAGGCAAAGGAAAATTATCCTTTTGGCAGGCTTTGTTAAGATTTTGAAAGTCAATGCAAATTCTAATGTCTTTGTTTTCCTTTCTAATGGGAACCATATTTGAAACCCATTTAGAATGTCAAACGGGAAAAAATGATTTTGGTTTTTAATAACTTTGAGCTCAGATTTGATCTGGTTTTCTAGATTAGGATGGATCTTTCTCAGCTTTTGCTGGACAGGTTTTTGATCGTTTATCATTGGGATGGTATGCTGAATGATAGAAGTGTCGTAAGTCTTAAGTTCATCGTAGTTCCAGGCAAAGACACTTTTGTATTGTTTCAAGAGACGAACATACGCTAATCTTTCTTTAGGGGCTAGGCCAAGACCTAGATTGATATTCTGTAGCTTGGTATCAGTTCCTAGATTTACTAATTCATAGTTCAGAGTTGAACTTTGAAGTTTTGAATTGGTAGATCTTTTGAATCGATCTTTCAAATCATATAGGTCTTTTAATTTGACTACTGACTGTGGCATAGCATTATTAGTGCTATCTTGTTGCAATTGTCTGTCATGTTGGTCCTCATCTATTATCTGATTAGTGTAAGATCCCTCTGATGTGAGGAAGCTTACAATATCAGGATCATCGTTGAAAATTCTCCAATCGGTAATGTTATTAGGAATCGAGGGTTTAAAGATTTATTCGATTGAAAATCTGTCTAGGCTATAGTCTTATGAGGGAATGAGCTTGGAAGCTACGTTTGCCAAGAGGTCGGCACTAGCATTCTGGAGTCTAGGAATTGATGAAATATTGAATGCTATAAAATGTTCATTTAGATCTTGTACTAAAGATTGATAATGCTTTAAATGACCTGATAGACAATGTACAATATTTCGTACCTGTCTAATAACAATTTCAGAATCTCCGAAAACTTGTAGATATTTGATATCTAATCCGATTGCTTTGTATAATCCTTGTACTAAGGCTTCGTACTTTGTAGTATTATTGGTGCAATTGAACTTGATTCTACAAGTTAGCATAGTTTTGTTTCCCTCTAGACTGATTAATACGCATCCTGCTCCTGCTCCTTCGTTAGACTTAGAACTGTAAAAAAATAACTTCCAAAATAAAGATTTATTTACAGGACTATCTACGAAATTAACACATTTAGAACTATCTGTTTGAGAAAAATTTTCTACTTGAGATAAAACAGAATGTTCTAAGTAAGATGAAATATGAGCATTAAAATTTCCTAAGAAAGAATCCATAGGATAGTTGCCAATTATATTGTTGCTGTATGCTACAGGTTCATTTTCTCCTTCCAATTCTGTTACTATGTATTTCTGATGTCTTTCTCGCTCAACCTTTATTTGATTTGGTTTACCATTGTAAGGAAGCCACTTGTGCGACTCGTCAGTTGCAAAGTACCCATGAAGTTTTTCAGACCAATCTCTGCTAAGAATTAAGCCATAAAATTCTGGAATATCTACAACTAAAATGTCGATAACTTGACATACCTTTGGGTTAGATGACAGCCTTATGGTAACTTGATTTAGTTTGCCGATCACTTCAACCTACGACTGGTCGAGCTGAACTATGCGCGCTGCAGATTTTTGAGGTTGAACGTTCAATTTTGCACATATTGATTTAGGTAAGATATTAGATGAAGCTCCTGAATCCACTAAACTATTATGCAAATTTTTGTTGAAAACTTCATAAGTAAGAATAAATGGGGGAGTATGAGATCTTGAACTTCCTCCAATTAAAGCGATATCGTTTGGATCAACTTTATTAGTCACATTAGTTGGAGGTCTTCCCATCTCGTGGGAAGCTTGGGAGATTACAACGGCGGGCAGAGGTGCAACTGGTGCCGCATGTAACTCTTTCAAAAGTACCTTTTGCTGATGTTTTAACTTGTTCAATTCATAAAAAGTGATGTTAGCCCTAGTCTTCTTCATGTCTTCCATAATATTATACTCCATCTCATCAGAAACAATCAATGTTTTAGATGGAGTTGGTGAATCTGTTTGGACTGGGCTTGTTTGAGTCGCTTTGGGTGACATTTTCTTAGCTGCGACTTTATCCTTAGTCATTGAGCTTGCGCTCTTCGACTTAGGAGTAGGCTGAGGAGGATCGAGTTGATTTCTACTCTAGTACTGACCGGCGATGCCTCTTGATCCTCTTCATCTGGGACGATGAAATCCCACATACCCTGTACTTCTACAACTTCTTCTTCATTGGTAGGCTCTTCATTAGAAATTTCCTCTTCTTCTTCTTCTGATTTAGCATTTGTAATAGCATTGGGAGGCTTCAAATCAGTCGAAGGATTTCTTCTATAAGGCTTGTACGACTTTTTAGAAGAAGTTTCTGCTACTTGTTTCTTAATGTCAACCATTTCGTTAGACATGGTTTTCAAAAACTTTTGCAATCCTTCTAAATCAAATGAGTCTTTCGATTGTTTTTTCTTTGGATCTTCCTTAAAAGTAACCCTCTTAGATTTTCGTTCATCAACAACGTTTTTCTTTTCTAAGGCTATGATACGTTTCTCAACCGCGTTGCTTCCTTCATTTGGCAGCCAAAGTTGTTTTGTTAGCCCTATCAACGAAGATTGCTATGTTTGATGGTAGAGCAGATATATACCATTCACTTTGAACTTCTTCGCTAGGCTTGGAAGTGGTAGGAATTTTGTTCAACAGTTTATTGAAACGTGAGTTGAAATCTTTGATAGGTTCCTTTGACTTAGCCCTAAGGTTAGACAGGTCATTGATCAGTGTTGTAGTAGACCTGTCATCATGGAACTTAGTCAAGAATTGTTCTTGGAAAATATCCCAACTAGTGATAGATCCAGATGGTAATGAGAAATACCATGATCTAGCTGCTCCTTGCAAAGTGTAAGGAAGGAGTCAGACAACAACGTCTTGATTAGTAACCCCATTGAGATTTATAGATAACAGAAAGTTGTTTATATGTTATTTTGCTAGCATGCCTGCTTAAGGATTGAATTTAGGCAGTCGTTTTTCAGGATGGGCAGGTATTTGACTCAAGGGCGCAGGCATTAAGACTGCCCCTAGGTTATTCCATGGAGATTGGGCCATCATTGAACTACTAACAGAGGAAAGCGCAGAAGATGATCCCTGCAGTTGGGAAGATGAGAATATTACAGTTCCAGATGATTGAGAAGGAGCTGTGGAAGTTCCAGTGGACTGGTGGACAATAATTTGAAGTGGAGGGGTGGATGGTTGACTTCGCAATGGAGAGGTTGATATGGATGATGACGACGAAAGAGTCTCGCTATTAGACCCTTTAGATGATTTCCTTGCTCTCTTCCTTGTAGGTAGAGGTAACTCGGTTGGTTCAATACCAAACTTTTCGCTCTTCAATCTAGTAAGAGGATGAGTAGGGCTATATTGCGAAGTCACACTACCTTGAGATTTTTCAGATCTTTGGGGTGATATAGAAAATCGTTGAAGTTTATGGATCAAAGATTCAACTTCAGGAGGTTCAATAGTAGATTTCTCTTAAATATTTGGGTTTGTGGCAGTGGTTGTTGTTTTATCGACTTCTTGCTCAAGATTTAAAGATTCTAAATGCGATGGAGAAGTCGGGGGAGATGGTGAGGCAATTTACTCTCAGAATGGTATTTAGATTTAGATTGACTTGCCATTCATAGTTCGGGGCCCTCCTTCTAGCGCCAAATATGTTGAAGCGCTGAAAATAGGGTCTACAACAAGGGGGATACCCACCCAGTCCGGACCTTGGTTAGCAGCTCCTTTTCCATTTGGTATAGTGGGTCCGACTGGGGATATAGGACCATTTTCCTAATTTATGTGTGTGTGTGTGTTGAGAATTGATATTTCCTTTCTAATAATTTCTAAGTAAAATGCTTTTATTCTAAATCTAATGTAATCATATTCTAATGAATAGAAATATTTAATTCTAAAACTAACCCGGGATTTAATCTTTCAGTTATGCGATCTAAAACGATTTCAAATGGCAATTGGTAATCAAGATCATTCAACTGCTATGAGAAAAGAATTCAATAAAGATAAACCATTTCGCATAAAAAGTTAGACGAAACGATTGTGAAAAACATATCGCATAATAAGTTACTCATATATTAAGCATAAATAAATAGCTATCATCGTACAGAAGTGCCAAATGATAACTCAAGCATTCATATATAAATAACTGAACATGAATATCACCTCAACACATAAGCATAAATAGTTAATAGATAAAAGTACCATTTATAGCTAGTTCTACTCATGAGCTTCAACAATAATGATTTATCTCTTGTTAATCCAACATCTACTAAGAGTACAAAAGTGCAATTTCAGTAGTATATATTAAACGCAGATATCAATAAATCATGTTCCATTCATTCATCAAAACCTCCTTGGAGGGTGCAAAAGTGCATGTTCTAAGGACAAGTTTTTGACAAATTTCAGGACCCTTCTCTAAATGCATGAGAAGGGTTTAAATACTACTAGCTAAATCTAAAAATAATTTATTACAAAAATGTAGGATGTGTTTTAAATGACCGTCCTCATTTCAGGCAAAAATAAAGCAAAATTAAAACTAAAACTGAATCTAACTAAAACTGGCAACTAACTATTTATGTATCTGTTCCTTGTAGTCGCAAGTGTTCAGCATTTGCTTGAGGAGAGTTGGCTGGTCGACTTCTGACTTTGGCTATCCTCCGAAAACGGAATCGACAAGTGTTGGCGCCATCTTCTCAACATAATTAATGATACATTTGAGAGTCATGCACTGGCTGTGTGGCTTTACGAAGTACGTCCAGTAAGAATCCCAATTCAACTTGGTTAACCTTTTGATGGACTCTGCTTTTTCTTGAGCCTTCTGTCTCCAGCTTGTTTGTAGATGTTGTACATTTGGTATAAACTTACATACCACTTGAGGATATCCCTGTTAAATACCACTAGTTTTAGAGTTCAAGTTTTGCTTTTCGCCTTTAACACTTTTTCCTACAAATTTCTGGGCTTACAGGCGACTGAGCGATTAGAGGCTTTCCTTCTTGAGGGGTTTTGCCTAGCGAACTGTCTCCGTTTCTCGATCCGGGCTTCCCTGGTGTGATTTTTGCCTCTTGTGTGCTTTTTGTTAGAGGATATAAACCTTAAATTTTGTGGAAAGAATGACTCCATGAGTTCTTGGTTTTGAGGTTTAAATTCTCTATTCGTGATATCAACATTATCCAGTACCCATTTGACCATGTCCGTGTATGGAATATTTTTAGGCCTCGCCGCTATTCGGTGCAAGAACAAACATGCTAGTTCTGTAATCGATGCCTCATATGACCCACGTGAATCTGCAGTCACAGTAACCTCCATTACTCTGGGATTGTCTTCCTCAAGTAGGTTGTACATGCTTTCCCAGGTAGTAACACCAGCATCTGTTACAGGTGGTGCCTGTGTACAAGGGCGTCATTTCTTTATCTTCAGAACTCGGAGCTTTACCTTTCTTTCCCATAACATTCTTAATGCTGCTATGTATACTTCTCTGCTCTTTGCTCCCGCAATTTACAAATGAGGTAAGAGTAATGATAAGAAAAAGGTGACGGGAAAGCTTTAAATGATAAAAACCATATTTCATTAATGATTGCCAACTAACTCATTAATTAACATTAACACGCATAACTGGGCATCGATTTATGGAAAAACTTTTTCGAACGACGAGCCCTGTAGATCTGCGATAAGGCGATTTTGCGATTTTCTTCGCAATATCGCAGATCGCAATATCGTGGATCCTTTGTGTGTGGAAATCATCCATTACAATGTGTTTTCTACGAAATGCGATTTGTGAGATATGCCATCGCAGATCGGTGGTTTGAGGCATTTCGCCTTAAGTGATATTTGAGGCATGCGATGCGATGAGTATCTTTTTGTGCGTGATTTCACAGTCTTAGGATTCCGCTTGTAGGAAGGCATCCATTACCTTTTTTGCGATGGGACGCTTTTTATTGAAAGAGTGGTTTTATTCGAACTTTATCATAAAACTTAAGTCTTTTTAGATTTTTCGGGTATTCTCCTAAGTTTATGATAGTAAGTTCTATTCAAAAAGGGAATACAAGCACTAGTTTATCTTTAAAAAATTTTGAATAAGGGTCCCCACTTATTTAGTATTAGTGCTAAAACTACATAAGAAGGGGGGTTGTTGCTGGCCACAACACCACCCTGACTGGAATCTGATTTGGAATGGGATGACTTCCCCTTCCCTTTCTTTTCTTTTCCAGGTAAGGCACAATTCTCCTCATCATCATTCTTGGATGAGGATCCATCTCTGGTGTTCTGTCGAATCTTTTCTTGTACCAAGTCGAACCACAATCGCTCCCAATATGGTAGCTTCTCCCTCCCATTTATTGAGTCTTGGTAGTTGTGCGAGCTCTTGGGAAGGCCTAGAAGTGCTAGGCTCACCAGATCATCTTGAACAGTTATAACACTGACACTTCCAAGCTCATCCCAAAATTGGGTGAACTTGGTCAAGTACTTCGGTATTGTGTCGACCTTCTCCATCTTGATCTTTTTGAGCTTGTCCTTCAGTGCCAACTTTCTGTGGTCACTATTATTTTGAAACAGGTTTGTCAAGGCCTTCCACATTGCAAATGGAGTTTCCTTACCATGGATATTTGAGACAATATGATCTCAAACTCCTTCTAGGATAATCCTTCTCGCCCTTGCCACACATTTTCTCCACTCTACCAGATATTGAGCATCAGCTGGCCTAAGAATATCTTTGTCTATGAATTCCTTAAGCCTGTTGTCTTCCAACACTGCCTCCATCCTGTCCTTCCAAGCAATATAGTTTAAACTACCCTCAAGGGCATATTCAAGTCTCAATCCATGGAACAACATCATGTTGGATCTTAAGTATGATACTACAAATTCGATTTCTCCTGCAAAAGACAAACTCGTATTCTCCTCTACTATAGTGATTTCAACTTTGATACCATGTAGAAATTCCTTGTAGATTCAAACTGTAGATTGTAATATGATAAAACAATTGACTTGAATCTACTCTATTCATCAATGGAAATAATAAACAATCGATGAAATCACAAACCATAAAAGAGAAAGAATTCAATCACACATAACACAATAATTTTTTGGGGAAAGCCACAACGAAAAACCCCTGCTATCTGTAGATTACATTAATGAGGAAATATGAGAACATTACAATTCTTTGCTCAAGCCCGAGCAACCTCTACACTATATTTATCTATCTCATTGCTTCCTAGATAAGCTCAAGTCAATACTTAGCCAATTCTGTTGCCTGCCAAGATCCTATTTCCTTTCGCAGTTTCCTCAGGAATTAACCCATATTTAATTGGGAAATTACACAAATATGAATTGTGCAATCCTCATAGGCCTTCCTCTGATTTGCATGCACCACCTATATAATTTGAATTATTATACAACTAATAGCACATTGTCTCTAAACTCCAATCTTTTTTGGGTCTTTCTCTGATCTAACATGCATGAGTTAATTATGAGTGAATCTTCAGCTTACTGTTAATCATTGTTGGTTACACCCCACTATTACAGGTTACACCCAACTACTAGATCTCTCAGTAATTCCTCCATCAGTTGGAACTAGTTTAACTGACTTTAACTCAGTTAGACACAATTAAATAATTACAACTCAAAATAAACTAAACCAGGGCTCCTAAAAAGTAGGAGACACTCTACATGACTCTAGTTAGACCCTCAATGTTAATTAACTGAGCTAGCTAAGTCAAATTAACTTAGTTAACTATTACAAGTTGTCATGAGATGTGGAATTACATTTTAATTCCTAATTTCATTCAAGGACAAAACTAAATTAGGATTTTCTTGTTGCATTTTGAACACTTCTCCCCCTCCACAGGACAATGCAGTAGTCTTCAAGGCCCTAATCACTTCCCTTTCAAAGTAACCTCGATTAAAAAAAAAGACTAGTTACAATTCGTTAAGAAGGCGAAGACCAGACCTTTAGTGGCACTGCCTCTAGAATTCTAACGAACCTCCTTGGCATTCACGGATTGAGCCTTGGCTGGGAAATTCACTTGAATGTGGCCATCTCCCAGATCCATGGAGAAATGGATAGAAAAGACACGAAAACCATTGATGAAAGGTAACATTAGATTGTATGCATGTGGAAATGGATTCTTTGTTTTTTTATTTGAGTTTAAATAAGACAAATATGTTATATTTCAAAATGGTCCATATTTTTTTTGGGCCAATGGGTATGTAATTGAATAAATGGTCACTAGACTTTGATTGAGACAATGACATCCCAAATGTGGTGTCTCTCTAGCTAAAATTTTTGAGACTCCTACTATCGTGTTGGAGCAATGATTGCCTGCGGGTGATTGGGAATGGCTTGCGCAAATACTTGGATAGAGATGATTAACCGAAAGGTCATCAGTTTTTGTGTGTGAAGATTTGTGCATAAGTTAATATGTAGAAGAGATTACCCTCAAAAATTAATCTCACGCAAGAAGAGTGGAGTCGTTGTCAGGTTCTAGATTGTGAGCAATTGTCTTTCAAATGTAAGGTTTGTCATGATTACAACCATTTAGTGTGGGAGTGGATGAAGACGCAATCAAGCAAGGGTGAAGAAGCAACAACAACACAATAAGAACAATGGAAAACCCATAAAAAAAGGGGGGAAACAAAATAAAGATGACAAAAAATAAAAATCAACTAGTGCAAAGTAAGACTATAGCCTTGTCTTCTGCAAATTTTCAAGGTTTTACAACCACAAGGAGAAAACGAACAAAAACCAACAAAGAATAATAAGAGAAAGGAAGCCCCTCTAGAGATGTGTTAGATTGAGAAGAGGAGGAAGGGTAAATTCAAGAACAAGAGAAAGTGAAAGAAGAGGAGTAGGGAGGGCATGATCAAGCCCTTACCATGACACAGGAAGACAATAATAATCCACCAGTGCAAGAAATAGTGTAAATCCCTTTAGCGATTTAGATAAATCAGGTTGAAGGTTCACTTATAAAATTAAAGGATCAAGTTGTAGGCTTTGGAAAGATCTTGAGTCACAAAAAACAAGCTAGGTCGATGAGATTAGTAGTCAAGAAATATGGAGCATCAAGAAAGGGAAATGTTGATACTCAAAGAAGGAAGCTAGAGAAGTAGAAGTTGAGTTAAAAAAAAAAAAACGGAAATCAACCCCAAATTACTGAAGTCCTTAAGGTAGCAACATCTAAGGAATGGGAACACATAAGAGAAGGAGGTAATAAATCCAACCCTCCAATAAAATAATGAAATTCATTTCATGGAATATAACGTGGAAATCAACCCCAAATTACTGAAGTCCTTAAGGTAGCAACATCTAAGGAATGGGAACACATAAGAGAAGGAGGTAATAAATCCAACCCTCCAATAAAATAATGAAATTCATTTCATGGAATATAAGGGATTTGGGAAACCTCTTAAAAACTGTGTGTCAAAGACTTAGTAAAGTAAGAAAAACCACAAATTCTCCTTCTTCAAGAAACAAAGTTGGAAGAAATAGATCTCTTGAACTATTTAAGAAACTTTTGGAGGGACATATTTGGGGTATCTCAAAGTTCCCAAGGGGCTTTAGAAGTTTGCTCGCTTTCTGGTTGAATTCTTTCTTCACTTTGAAAGATAGTATCAAATATAGATATTGGATAGAAATTCTACTAGAAATGGAAGATGTGAAGGAAAGGATTTCAATAATCAATGTTTATGCTCTAGTAAATTATGAAGACAATAGTGAATTATGGGAATCATTGATCTCATTAAAAGAGGCTCAATGGCATTTAGATATATAGTAGGAGGGGCTTTTAACACAATTCTCTTCTCTTCAGAGAAGTGAGATGGCAGCTTAGTCCAATATCCCTTCATGGAAAGAATGGAAGAGTTGGTGAGTGAATGGGATCTAATTGACATAGTGCCAAAAAAAGGAAAATACATGTGGACTTGAACAAAAGAAGTGGATAAGGTCACATTGCAGCATGGTTGGATTAGTTTTTACTCAAAAATAATTGGTTGCTAAAAGGAATGGATTGTATCTCCCGAACCTTGGCACAAGGATATTCGGACCATCGATCAATATTGTTGGAGATGGACCCACTAGAAAACCTAAGTCCTATTATGTTTCGATACAATTCAGGATGGCTGAAAGAAGAAGGGGTGTGTGATTTAATAAAACAAGTTTGGATGGCTCCAGTGTCAGGATCACCTTCCTTTGTTTTGGAATCAAAGTTGAGAGTAGTGAAGCAAGCCCTTCAAACTTGGGCAAAAGAGAAATATATTCCCTTAGGGAAAAAAAGGTTTGAGTTGGTAAAGCAACTAGAGCAACACCAAAATTTCATTGATACTAATGCAATGGAGAACTAGCATATTGAAAGACAAAAGGAAGAGTACTTGAGGTTAAAGTCAAGAAGTGTATGGTTGAAATATGGAGATCATAATACAACCTTCTTTGGTAAGGAAGCTAAGGCTCAAGAAATTTGAGAAAGCACTTCAAGGTAAGCCTAAACTATCATCCTTCTAT
The DNA here is from genome assembly GCA_000404065.3 of Pinus taeda. Taxonomy (NCBI): domain Eukaryota; kingdom Viridiplantae; phylum Streptophyta; class Pinopsida; order Pinales; family Pinaceae; genus Pinus; species Pinus taeda. The sequence goes on along the minus strand of APFE031274588.1, from coordinate 140,078 downwards.
GATATAAAGCAGGAGGCCTTTCTAAATTTCTAGTCTCTTTATACCAAAGATAAAGAAGTAGAGATGGACAAGGAAAGGGGATTCCTTTTGTGTGTTCTAGCAATTGTATCAGATCATGATAATTAGTAGCTAATTAAGGAAAATGAAGAAGATGAGGTAATATAAGAAATTTGGTCCCTAGATCTAAATAAAGCCCCTGGTTTTGATGGATTCACAATTACTTCTTCCAAATCTTTTGGACACTAATAAAAAAGGGACTCCTGAGAATGTTAAATTGGAATAGAAAGAAGGACAAAATTGGAGGGAGCACCAACTCGTCCTTCATTTATTTGATTCCAAAGGAGTCAAAACCTATGAATTTCACTTACTTTAGGCCTATCTCAATTTGAAATGTAACATACAAAATTCTCATGAAAATACTAGCAAATAGATTAAAGAATCTCTTGCCAACAATAATCTTTAAAAATCAAGGAGGTTTTATGCAACATCGCCACATTTTGGATAATGTAATCCTTGTTTAGGAATCCATCCATTCGAGCAAGGAGAGGGAGGATCCTAGTTTTGTCATCAGATTAGATATGGATAACACCTTCAACCAGGTAATTCATTCTTTATCATTTTTAACTCCTGAGAAGATGGGTTTTAATTTTGATTTTATTTGATGGATAAAGGCTTTTACCAGAGCCCCTTGGATTGCGCCTCTAGTAAATGGAAGCCTTTCCCTTTCTTCACCGCCACCAAGAGTTTAAGACAAGAATGCCCCCTCTACCCTCTTTTGTATATCTTGGTTGTTGAAAGCTTGAGCATAAACTTAGAACAAGGAAGAATGGAAGGACGACTACTGAGCCTTAGTATCACACAAAATGTGTAGGAAGTGAATCATTCGCAGTTTGTGGATGACACCCTTGTAATAGGGGGAGCTTTAAAAATCATTGTGAGTATATTCAAATCCATTCTAACCTCCTATTTAGATCTCTCGGTTGGCCTTGTGAATAAAAGGAAGAGACATCTCTTTGGTTGGAACTGCTATGAGTCTTCTCTAAGAGACGTTTCCTCAATAATAGAATTTTCGGTGGAAATTGAGTCTAAATTCTTTAAGTATCTAGGAGTTCCAATTTTATTAGGAGCACCGAGCATGGAAGATTGGGACAAAGTCCTACAAAAAATTAAAAAGAAGATATAATCATGGGGAGCACAATGGCTCAATGCGGTTCGTAGAGTTGTTGTTATAAAATCAGTCCTATCCTCTCTACCTAATTATTTGTGCTTAGGTCTAGTAGCCCCTAAGAGCTTAGTTAAATAGATATGCAAATTAATTCAGAAATTCCTTTGGTAGGGGGGGAAGACAATGAGAAAAAGTCCCACCTCATCAATTGGAACATAGTCCACCTTCTTAAATCTATGGTGGATTAAGATATTAAAGACCCACAATTAATGAATCTTGCTTTAGGAGCCAAAATAGTATGGTGTCTACTATCTCATTCAAAGGACTAGTAGAAACAAGCATCCCTACACCAATATTTTCATATGAATTGATTATTCGGGGCAAAAAAATTTAAATGGGCGGGGATGGGATCTAAGATTTGGAAACTTTGAAAAGTTATGATGCCAATAATTTTGGATAATTTGGGTTGGCAAGCTGGTAGTGGAGCTCGAGTCAACATATGGAAGGACAACATCTCCTCATGGGAGAATGAGAATAGACTAGTGGGCTAGCAAACTAGATGAGAAATGAACGATGTATGATACTTAAATATATATCTCTCACTGGGATGCTCAAGGTGTTTGGAAAAGATGGGTATACCCAGGTTTACCTCCAAAATTTTCAACTCTTTGAAGTAAGGTGATTACATTTGGTGTTGTGCAGTTATCTAGGGATCTGCTCCTCCAGGGTTGAAGTAAGAAAGAACACAGTGTTACGAATGAATCACTAGACTGATGAATTTCTCCGTTGTGACAATAATTTATTTGGGCATTCAACCCTCCAAAATTGAAGCAAGTATACACAAATAATTCAAGCTTAGATTCAGATTTAGTGAAGTAGAAAGAAGTGTGGTTAAGGTTCCAACCAAGTGTGTGTTTTGGAGCATGGTGAAGTTCAGGGAATTATTTGGCCTATCCAACCATACGAGGGGTGAATAAGGTAAGTGTTACACACTTCATCCAAACCCTGGATAAGTTAGAAAAGGGGTTTAAGCTTTCAGTCCCAGCCTCAGGTCGTAAGGAGTGAAATGTTAAGCATTAGCGTTGAAGGAAAGTTAAAGGGCATATTCGAGCACTTGGATCCACTAGTTATAAAGAGTAAAGTTGCGAAAAAATCTTGGATACCAAATTTAGTGGTTAATAACATATTAACCCTCGATCATGGAGCACAATCATATGCTTCAGGGAACATGAAGATAAAGGATTGTGACCATTAAATTTGGTGTTTAGGTGCCAAAGCATAGTTAAGTGATTAAAGGTTGTTTAAAGGGAAAAATTAAAGGTGTAACATCTATAAAAGGAAAACAAACAACATAAGAAAGAAGTTCCCATGCTGAACAAAGAGTAGTAGCTATTATAACACACAAAAGTACATGTAGCTTAGATTGAACAAGGAGAAAAAGGGGGAATTTTACAATGGATAATGTGGAGTTGAACTGAGATGGAGCTAAAGACAAGTGTTGGTTAAAGGTTGAGTGTGTAGATTAGTAGAGATCTTGAGCCGATGAGAGCTTGAGAATTGTTGATCCGAAGTGTTGAGAATTAATTTGCAGTGAAGAAAGTCAATCTAGTGCAAATCAATGAGGGACAAGTCATGATTATATGTGTATCTTTAATTGAATCAAAGAATTCAAGAAACATAGGTCATTGCATAAGAAGAGGAGTAGATCTAAGAATGAAAATTCTTGTGAGTGCAATATTTTAATTAGATGGCCATGGATCCGAGTTTGAAAGAGAATAAAAAAAGGATCTAATTGGTTGGAGCAGGTTGGTGCCTCTAGATCAATAGATCAAAGTCTCCTTTAGGTTAGTGCTTATATATATTAGGGGGTTGGTGCCTCTAGATCAGGAGATCAAAGTTTCCTTTAGGTTAGGGCTTATAGATATTAGGGTGTTGGTGCCTCTAGTAGGTTGGTTCCCGCAAATAGTGGGAGTTGGTGCTTCCAACAAGTGGGTGGTTGCAAAGAAAAAGAAGGTTGTAACCTCCCATATGTTGGTGCCTACATAATTTAATGTATTTTACAATTAGAGTTTGCATTTACATCATAATAAAAAAGAATTTGTGGTTTTCTCATGTGTGGATTTCCACTTAAATTTCATGTGTTTAATAACTTATGTGAATTGTGCATCATTACGTGATTGAATGTGTTTGAATAGTTAAATAATTATTAGAAATTATATAATACTGATTCACCCTACCTCTCAATATTATCTTGATTCCCAACATGGCAATAGATCTATCTCTAACTTGAAGGATAGTGGTCAAGTCTAAATCATTCTCTCATGTTTGACTTGAGCATTGTGTCATTGATAATTACATTGATTACTACGCATAAATCTATCAAGTTGTTCTAGATTAAGATTTTACTGATGTATACATCTACCATAGGGCTACTTGTATCAAAATGTTTGGGAGTGGATATTTTTTCCAAAATGAGGTTAGCAAGTTGCCCTCACATTGTTGATAGGAGGATCTATTTTCTTCCTCCCAAATCTCTTTATAAATAGTTCCTTAATAATTTTGTTGTAAATGGGAAAATCATTAATAGCTTGAAGAATAGGGACTTGTACACAAATTTTTTAGTTCCCCTAGAAGTTCACTTTCAAAGTGGGTGTAAATTTTCTTCCCTTAGAACCTCTCTCAGTAAGGTTGGGCTTTTTGTTGAGATGATTGTGGGATTTTCTCTTGAATTTATTGCACTTTAGGGAGGCATATCTTTTATTCATTTAGTAATGAGTGGAGGAAAAGGAGTTGGGACCACATTTCCTGAGTGAATATTTAACTCATTTAACTCTAATGAATTTAACGAACATGTCGGATAGTTTGCCCTCTAATTATTATACACTCATTCATTGGGTAGGAATTTGTGATCGTTTAAGAACTTGCAAGGTAGTGTTTTGTATAGGATATGGAAACAATGGTTCTTGTTGTTGTCCTTGGGGTCTCAAATATTGTGGAGGATTAGGTCACTCACCTTGAGACTAATGGAAAAGGTTGACATTGAGGTGTTGCTATTGTAAGAAAAGTTCCTTTCAATAGACAAGGGTACTCCATGATGTAAAGTCCTAATTAGACTTCACATAATTTGGGATAGGAGACGCATATAGATTTCATCTCTGTAACCATTACTTTAGATGAGGGGATAATTATGGATACATAATGCAATATGCTAATACCCTGTGTAATGCAATCTAATCTAACGTATGTTGGCTAGGAGCATATTGTAACAAAAAGATAAAATATTTGTGAAATATTCCTGTAATTATTTGTAAAGCATAAACCAATTTACAAATTACAAAAACATATAAGCATAAACAAATATGCAAACCAAAAAAATCTGTTAGAATACCACCATTCATAATTACCTATTTACCAACTCAAAGCAACATATTAGGTGATCAAGACAAAATAATAACTATAAATTCATTGCATAATAGTCAACAGTAGAATAATAGAACCTTACAATGCTATTAATGAAATCATAATGCTAGAAGAAGTTCACATCATACACAACATAACACCGTTGCTCCTTTTCAAAAAAGGCCTTGGGGGTTTCTTTTCATTATAATTTTCAAAGAAGTTCTCAAACTTACAATCGACAAAAGGCCTCTATTACAATGCATTCATGGGTTGATAAAGCCTTTAGGCTATAATTATTTCTTGGAACTTCTTGAATTACGTTTTGGAAATCAAAACCTTTCAACTTTCTCTTCTCTAGTTTTTTCCAAGAGATTTTATGAGATTACAATACATTTAAAAAATATTTATAATCAATCTGTTTCCTTATCTTGAACATAGACGAAACATCATATTGTGAAGAAATGTCTAGGACGCATATGAATCAATAACTCAAAATCAACTTTGTACGATGTTAGCTCCCTAGGCATGGGCCCCATTTCTCTTTTTAATGTAATTAAGAAAGGATTAATCAAATTTATCTCTTTAGAGGGTTAAACAATATGCTCTTTCATAATATCTTTAGTGATTTTTGGAGTCATCCCAGTCATCCTCCATTTATTTTTTTATGTTGTCCTCTATCTTGTTCAAAATATCTACCATGGGCCTAGTTACATCGATATCTCCTAATGATGGAAAATGGCATCATTCAGTGACATCTTCTATGGTATAGTATATGCATTTGTAGTTGTTCACTAAGGTTGTGATATGCTTCTCTAACAATATGCTTGTTATGTAGTAGTTGGATAGATTTGCATAATTCAACTATTTCTTTCTGATTGTTGAATTTAGGCTTCTGTGATTCATATAAAGTTTTTTGAGAAAAGTTTTCAGTGAAAATCACATCATAATTCATTTTTCGACGCGTTTCAAACCAACAAGTGTGGTTCATCATCAGGACAAGTTAAAGAACCAGATCATGGCTGCAGGACGTAGAAATTTCACCTATAGAACAAACAGATATATGCAATGTCCTAAAGCATAATGCTTGTTCTACTTCTACAAAACATTAAGCGGAAGCATAGTCGAATTCATGAGCAACATCAAGTAGAAACATGCATAACTGATCAAGAGAAATCAATCACACATAACACGAAATATATCACTGGGGAAAGCACCAGCATAAAACTCCAACAATGTATTATCAATCAAGTGGAAATCCTCTTCAGAATACAAAAAGAACAAGCTTAATAGTTATCCTGCTCTCTTTGTACTCTGATGATCTTCAATCAGAAGATGAAAATCATGGACTACCTAGGCCTCAATATATAGGCCATAAGTCCTCCAATCTCTTATAATAGATCCTTCTCCATGCAAAAAATACTTACTAGAAATATCCAAGCATTTGATAGTACACTGTCCCACATCTGATCTCAACTAGGTCTCTGACAGAACTGACATGCAACAGTTATCCATGAGTGAATCCTCAGTTATCTAAAATAATAGTTGTCACATGCATGCAAGCATTAGCAAACTATATTTTATTATTTTAACAACTTGTTAAAATAATCTAACTGCACTTGACTAGTTAGAACTAAGTCAACTGATTCTCTCATTATAGAACTAAACCTTATCTCCTTTAATCAAGGGAGAAAATAGTTGCATGATCTCACAAAGACTTCATGTTTGCTTTTCCCTAACTAATTAACTCATGGAGAATTAATTAATTAATATTTCAAATCGCTGTTAAAACCAAAATTAATTGTACTTCGTATAGATGGACTAGGGACTGCTATAAATAGGAAGGGACCCAGAAATGCTATTTTTAGAATTTTCTATTTTTAGCAGTTCACCTCTTATCCAATGTGGCCAAAATTAATTGTACTTCGTATAGATGGACTAGGGACTGCTATAAATAGGAAGGGACCCAGAAATGCTATTTTTAGAATTTTCTATTTTTAGCAGTTCACCTCTTATCCAATGTGGCCAATGACCTCACTGGCCAAACTGCTATTTTTAGACATGCTATTTTTAGCCGGTCTATTTTTAGCACATTCTAAATTTAACATTTACTGTTGCACATTTTTCAACAATAGTTAAATATGGTTGACTTTGGTTGATTATTAACATGTTGGGCATGATTTGTATGGTTAACTATAGGCCTGTTCAACAAAATGCCTTCCATTAATAATGTGGGAACACGATGTACATGTTCACTATGATTGACTGAGTCAATCATGACTGACATGAGAGAGAGAGAGAGAGAGATAATTTAATATATAGGTTAAGATCATAATGTGTAAATTAATATATTATGTATATTTTTTGATTTAAGACTTTTGAGATTTATATTGTTTGTGATACTACTTAGATTAAACACATAATTGGTTGTTTGGTTGACTTTTAAAACCATCCGATGTGATTCATTCTCAAAACAAAGATAAATACATTATTAATATATCAATATATTACATTAAGCATAATATGTAGATAAATATATTATTAATGCCTTAATATATTAATATATAATTATAAAGATTTATTTAAAAAAATTAAACATTTATTATTAAATATATTAATAATTTCCAAAACTATTATTAATAAATTTTAATTTTAATTTCTATAATAATTGTAATTTTTGTTAAAGATCATTAAAAAAAGTTAATAATAATACCAAAAATTACAAGACAAAAACTTAGAACTATACCATGATGAGGATTACAGCCGATCAATTCAAGCCAACGCTCCAGAAACGGTGATCGCATAATTCGAAGGTGGGAGAGAGAGATTGATGTATATCGTCGGTGGGGGTGGCCATACTGTGTGCTGTCGTGAACCGCTCCATTTCTAAAGTGCTAGTTGACATGATATTTAATTTGCTAGTTGACATGATATTTAACTATCTATATAAGGAAAAGATGAAAATGGAATTTGTCCGCATTTAATGTATATGCCTACACAACAAATCAAAATGGTTTTGTGTCTTTTCACTTCCTATTAAGTTCTAACATATGATAATGGGTGTGGACCCATCTATAGCTGGTGAAAGTTCCAAGTTCCTTTCGTAACTTGACTTGCACGAAGCATGGATACAATTCTGTACCAGGCATGGCTATGGGAACAAAATTTTCTGATGTTCGTAACTCATCGAACTATGGAAATAAAGCAGATTCGGCATAAAAATCTATGTCAGCATGTGCGAATAGTAGCGACATATTGGAACAAAGGTGCTTGTATGTGAGCTGGAAAATGGTATTCAAATTTTTGGCAACCACATTCATTGAATGGACAAAACTGTAGCCATAAATTGGGGAGGTAACGCCCTGGAAGATTCCAGAAGTTTAGAAAGAATCTTAAACTTTAATTTTTATTATTAAACAATCATGTTATGATTAAAAAATTCAGGTCTTTGAGATCAACTTACAAATTAATATATTTAGTGTTTTGTAAATTAAGGTATAAGTCTTGAAAATAATTAGTTTGTTAATTGATATTAAATGAGTTGGGTCGTATATTTTTATTTTTCGATTTTAGTAGATCAGCGATTTAAACATATATAGTCTTTATTCATTTCATTTGCACACTGTATATTTAATTCATAGAAGAAAAGTTTGAAATCTGAGGTGACCACCTAGGCGGCCTGATGGATGTTTCCGGCTGCATTAAATGCTAGATTTAGGTGTGGAGGTAGGCATATACACGCTAGACTTTGGTGTGGAGAGATTTAGGTGTGGAGGTAGAGGCATATACAAGCTAGACTTTGGTGTGGAGGTAGGCATATACAGTTTCACTCATTTAATTTGAAATCTGGGGTGACCACCTAGGCGGCCTGATGGCTGTTTCAGCCTGCATTAAATGTTAGATTTTGGTGTGGAAGTAGACATATACAGCTTTACTCAATTAATTTTTATTAGCAAATTGTATGTTTTTTGCTGAGAAGAAAAATTTGAAATCTGAAGAAGAAAAATTTGAAATCTGAACCCACTTCCTGGGAGGGTTGGTAGATGTTTCATATAGCCTTGGGCGCTAAAGGTTGGTGTGGAGGGCAAAAAAGCTCCATGACTTTGCTATGAATTTATTAATAATATTTTACATATTAATAAAAATAATTATAATATAAATCTATATATATGTTCCTTTTATAAATTGCTATAAATCATTAAGTAATTAATTTTATATATTAAATAAAATTCATTAATATTTAATTTATATATTAATAAATAAATGCGATTTTTAAAGGGTATTGTAATATTTAAATTAATTAAAAAATTTTTTTTATGGAATGTTATTCATATAATATTTTAGAATTATTTATTTTTAAAGTAGTCATGTTTTTTAAATTCATTTATAAATTAAGTTAATTAATTATTAAAGAAAATTCAATTTATCATATGGGCTTATATTGATAAAAGCTTAAGGTATTGATTCATAAATATTGTAAAAACAACTATTTACAAGGAGTTGAAATTTCTTTGGTAAAGTGAGAAGTCCAATTTCTATGATTAAGAAATATTTTTCATGTTTCCCTAAATATATATGTTTGAGTGTAATATTAATTCTTTTTATTTAAAATTAAAATAATAATTTAAAAAAAAAAAGATATAATTACGTTAATTTTTTAATTTTTTTAATCAAATTAATAGAGATGTATATAGGATGAATGTTTTGATGCTAAGCATAGATTAATGCTTATAAACATTTACTAGTCATTTAATTTATATCATTATAATAACATAAACTATATTAATAAACATATTAAACAATGATAAAATATTGAAAATTTTCAAAATGTTATAATAAAAAAAAGAATTATAACATAAAAAACTAAAAACCTAAAATATTTTATCTTCATATATTTAGAATATATCCCTATTTTAAAATAATTATTATAATATCAATCTTTTAACTCATAAAGATATAATAGTTTGAAAATTTTTAAAAAATCACATTTGTTTTCTCAGAGACTCACTTATTCTATATTCAATGTAATTTTCCATCGAGATTAATAGCAAACATGATCGTGAAAATTTTATAACTAATATTCACTAAATAAAATATGATTTTTTAAAATGGGAAAAATAAAACCATATCTTACCATTTTATATTTTTACAATAACATTGATATCAACTATTTTTCCATAAAACTGAAATACTTATTGACCCACGATAAGGCGGTGCTTTGAATCAAAATATCTTCCTCAATGACCACTTTTCAAGATTGAAAGCCTAAATTCGCTGAGCCCATTCTATGAAGAACGTACACAAATATCAACAACCTCCCCACCGAAAAACCATTCTAACATGACACAGAAGATAATGCTGTCTGACAAGATACCATAATGCCGTAGACATTGTCGGATTTTCACCTCGGCTCCAGAGAGCCGGATGTAGGATCGGCAGCTACAGAGTGAATAACGGAAGGTGTCGAAGACGAAGTTGCTGTACTGCTTGATGTTTTGTCCTCATCATTAACTTTACCACTTTTCAATTTGTGAGGCCCGCCGGCGTTATCCAGATCTACGAAAGCAGGCTGTGTGGGCGAAGGAAGATGTTCGGTCTCACTTGTCAGCATCGCCACCACCCGGAACATCGAAGGCCGCAACGCAGCAGCTGCTTGCGTGCACAGAAGGCCAATTTTAATCACTCTAATCCCTTCCTCCGAGGAATAACTGCCCTCCAATGTGGGATCCATAATTTCTAAAGCTCTATCTGTTGTATATAGTCTCCATGTCTGCTCCGTCAATATCAACAAACACATAAAAACTTTAGTTAGCAAGGGATGCCACACTATAAAGAATCGAGAAAATTGAGACTCAAAAGATGACATCGACAGAAACCATACTCCTTCGATGAGAAACTCCATGTCTTCAGACGAACTCCGATTCTTTCTTCCGCTGATAATCTCAAGTAGAAGCACTCCAAAGCTGAATACATCGGCTTTCTCTGTCAGCTGTCCGCGTAAGGCGTATTCAGGGGCCATGTAACCTCTGCACAGTGTCGTACGCTATCAAATTTCTATAACTGACCCACTTTAAAATAAAAGGATCTATATTTAAATAGGATTAGTTTATTGAGGTAAACTCTAAATCATGTTGTTATGGTTCAAATGGATTTAGTACTGTCAAAAACATCTAAAGCACCTAAAATCTTAAAGTTTAATAATTCTAATTTAGATTTACAAAAATCTCTGCCATATCTTCTCAAAATATATATTAAGAATTTGCATGACTTTCAAGGCAAAAAGCAGTCTGGTTAGACCACCACTATTTGGATATGCCAGTTTTGTTTCATGTACTGTAATTAATTAATGGCTTTATCTCCTTGGCCCACACATTTACCTCGAAAGTTGTTTTTAATTTGAATCTATAGAATTTTTTTTTTTGAAAAAAACTGATTATAAGAGTGTCCTAATTGCTTTTTAAGGTGGAAATAGATTCAAGACAACCACAGATCTCTGGTCATCCAAAATCCTGAAAGTTGAAAGTAAGATTTCCCAAAATTTCTGCTAGAATTTGAAAAAAATCATGCCAGAATTTCCAGTATTTTGTCTAGGCTAACTTATTTCTCCTCTTTTATTAAAACAATCAGTTGAAAACTCTGAAAATTTTAAAAACCAAATAAATTAATTTCCATACTTTTTTCAAAAAATATAAGTTACTTTCATTTTTTTCTAAAAAAAAATATTCATATAAAATTATTTTATATTAAAAGTAACCCAAAAAATAAAATAAAATAAAATTACAAACAACCATTTACATATTAAATCTCATTGAAATTTTACATAGTAAATCTCATTAAAAGGGCAAAATCTAGACCAATCAAAAGGGCCAAAATTTAGATGAATTTCCATTCTTCAAATTTTCCTTTTTCTTACAATGTTCCTGCAACTCTAGTGCTGACATGGCTCTGATCTTCTGCAAAGAATCTCGCCAACCCAAAGTCTGCTATTTTGGGTTTATGTTTGTCATCGAGTAAAATATTGCTGGCTTTAATGTCTCTATGGATGACCCGAATCTGAGATTCCTCATGAAGATAGGCCAGACCACGTGCAGTTCCAACTATGATTTCGTATCTCTCTTTCCAGTCAAGCAAACGACGTTTTGTTGCATCTGCAACGCATCAGAGATCATAAATATATTACCTGAAGATAAATATAAAATAAAGGAATCCAAAAACCATACAGGGGTTAAGAACGAGTAGATACCGAATAGAAACTTGTCAAGGCTACTGTTCTCGAGGTATTCGTACACTAGTAACCTTTCTGAGCCTTCAACCGCGCAACCAAGCAATTTCACTAGGTTCCTGTGTTGAACACGACTGATGAGATTCGCTTCATTCAGAAATTCAGCATCCGCATGTCTTGTACCCATATAGAGCCGTTTAACTGCAACCACCCTGCCATCTGGGAGAACCCCCTGCAGATCGACAAATGTCAAAATCCCTTCTTTCTTTTATTTCTTGAATTTTAGTAGGTGCTGCTATTTCCCAATATCTAATTTATTTAATCGAAAGAGATATTAAGCTCTCACCTTATAGACGGATCCAAAACCTCCGTCTCCAAGTTTGTTCGCTAGATTGAAATTGGAGGTAGCCTCTCTCAGAATGTCGTACTTGAAAATGAGGTCTGGATTGGCTATGCTCGGCCCTAGGATAGAATTCTCTTCCCCACCTGCGAAAACAATTACAAGGTGTTTATTTATGTTGCACACAACGTAATCAGAAGCGTCTTAGATCCTTAACAATGAATAAGTTAGCTGCAATTTCAGGACCTCCGGTTCGATAAATCTCCTCCGGACGTTTCAGAAGAGAGCAAATATTCCACTTCCAAAGAATTATGACAGCAATTAATACAATCGTAGCGGCTACTACACCCAGAGTTATACCCAAGACGCTAGGTTTCTTGCCTGCTGCATATTTACACAAAAGTGTCAGTAACCAGTAATCTATGTTTTAGTTAAGAAGAAACAAATGAAATCCTACAAAACCCGTGTATTCCTCGACAAAACAAAATTACCAGAGGACGCGGGAGGACTTTCCCCTAGTGGTGGCGATGGTGGCGGCAATAGAACGGTAGCGTTGAAAAATTCATAAACCTCGTAACGCAAGTAGCAGTTCTGAGTTCCGACTTGTGCCCCGCCCCCAAGGGCTCCACTTTGGCAAGCAAATATATTTTCTACGGCAAAGGTCAGGCACGGTCCGCAGTCAGAGCCCAGGGACAGATCTCTCCAACACTGTGCTAAGCTGTATATAGTCTGCGATATATTACCAGGCGCAGCGACTGAATCTGCAGCGAAAAGTTTGGGGCTCTGTTGAGCATTAGCGGTAGTATTCGAGAGCAAGGCTCCCACAGCAGTTGTGAACTGCTGTGGCTGACTGCTGTTCCCAGTGTTACAAAGAATAATATTTGGTGTCTCCTTCCTACTCTCAATATCGTTGTAAAAATTATGATCGTCGTAACGCAAGAAGCAGCCATCTAGTTGAATCAATCCAGAAGTGTTTTGACAAACCTGAACAAGTTTTGCTTTAGCCGTGGATGCGCACTGACTGCAATCGGAAGAATTTATATATCCCATGCACTGGACAAGCCCGTAAACATTACTATTGCTGTTTGCCCCCTCACCAACAATACTAGAGGTATTGAATCCTGTGGCATAAACATTGTTCACCAGTGAATCCAAAACCTTGTTTAGATTAACCTGAAACGCGCTTCCGTTTGTATATGTATAATTGCCACAATTGCTCCAAACGGTAGTCGTCTCTGGGTCAGCTGCTGCGAAGCGTATACTTGTACATAGACAGAGGATAATTAAAATGCTTCCTGTTAAGTGTTTCATCGCCATCGCCAAACCCAGCTTCTTCGTGCCCTGCCTCGGTTTGAGCTGACAGAATGACATAGTTGGAGCCTGGAGGTGCTCGTGTAATCAAATGCGTTTGTAAAGTTCAAAGTGTACATTTATCAATTCTGGACACAGGCGTCCCAAAGGGGTTTTCTACGTGCAGAATACGCCAAGGTGTAGGATATTCTAAGGTGTAGGTGTGGCACAATCAGATTGTGGTTCAGATTAGTATATTTCATTTTCCTATGGTATAGTTATATTTCATTTTCATTTAGTGATTTCAACCACATAAGCGACAAACTTTTTTTTGTTTTTCAGAGAAAAAAAACGATTCCTTTCATTTCTTTCCAACCACATCCGCGACTAACTTGTGAGGTGAAAGAAATCTATCGTCTTTATGCTGCGTACGTGTCTGTCTCCATTAAGCAGAGAGGGACTCAGTGCGACCCGCTACCGACTCTTGACGTGGTGGTCGTTGGTACATGTTGCAATAAAGTATTCCACAATGGAAATTTCCATTTCATTAATTTATTGGTTACAGTAAATGTATTCCCAATTCATTGATTTACCGCTTTTTCGAGCAACTGTAATTTATGCCAAGTCACAATGGATGTGCTTTTCGGGATGCGCTTATTGTGCCTTTATTCTTGTACCTTATTAGTTTCGAGAGCGATCTCCGGGTTCGCTATTTGAGAACCTCACTTCCGTGGTTTAAAATTATTTACATATTAATTTGGAAAATAATGAAAGTGTGGGTAAGGGTATAATAAAATTTGGTATAATTTTTTTGAAATTTTGAGTTATAATTTTAAAAAAATATGATTCAAACACTTTAACCATCTAATTTTTCAATTACCAAATTCCTGAAAAAAATAATGCAATCCATTTTAAATGTGTAGAATAAGTAGACACCGTGCTTAACCTGAGCTCTGAGATGTTTGAGAGTTGTACTCTATAATTAGTTAAACGGAATAATGAACATGGATTTAGATGTTCTTTTCTCATTGATGAAATTTCTAGCACAATGACAACATCCATAGAGGCTTAAAATAATAATTGTTCGAGTGGGGATTGTTATTTTCACAGTAAGATGGATAGAGAATGAGAAATTTAATGTCATAACTTTAGTTTATGTCAAAATAAATTAATGTTAAAGGAGCAAAATTTTAATGAATTAATTGAATCTGTCCGACTCATTTCAGTTGAATGGTTCACATATGTAACCTATAAAAAAAATTGAACCATGTTGATGTCTACAAAATCATTTGCGGATAAGTTGTAAGATTAATACAATGAGTTAGGTGGATAGCGTGCCTTATTATTTTAAGGTTTTAATGAATTTTAAAGTAATTTATTATATGTATTATATGTGTGAGTAATGTTTAAGAAGAAAATTGCGTAATTAAATAATATTGTAAAAATAATGGGATGAATTATGTGGTTTTGTTATATGCTTTTAATCAAGAAGAAAACATGTCAAAGAAAATTATGAAATTGAAACATTTTTATAAGAAGATATTTGAAATTATAATTTCAAATTAGGTAATTCTTGTGAGAGAACCTCAAAGTTGTGTGGAAAACCAAGAAGTAGGAAAAAGAGTCTAGTTGAACACATGATTTTTTGGAAATGCCATGCAAAATGCATAAGTGACAAGAATCTCAAGGACATATTCAAACTTGGTTGTTTGATTTCAAAGTCTCCACTCACATGACTTTTTCATAGAAATTGGTTGGTGGATTATGAACAATGTGATAGTGAAAAAGGAATATTTTCTCGAGTGACAAATTGAGATATGGAATCCTTAGATGCCAATGCATATAGGTGAGACTCAAAGATGGAAGGATAAAGATAATTCTTGTTGTGAAGCATGTGTTAAGTTTGGCATGAAATTTTCTCTTCACAAGATGAATTTTAGATGTGAGAATAGAGGTGATATTCATTAAGGACACATACATATTGCCTCGCAAAGCATTGATATTGACTAGACTTGTGAGGTTTGGTACCCTTAGAAAACATGATGTAGTTACATGTTGTAGATAGTGGATCAACATCAAAGAGTATCAATGGTCTAAGCAAGGAGGATTAATGGTGTGATCTATGGATCACAAGCTACTCATGACCTTCTTCAATATAGAAATTAAATTTGAAAAGGAAACCGTATTTTTCATCGGTATTCTTGGAGGTTAAGTGGTAGTTAGCTTGGTCCATTTAAATATATGTAGGCCACTTAGTGGAGACTATCTATCAGTGGGAAAGGAAAGAGATTTGTTCAAATACAAATATGAAAATTTTCCAAAAGTGAAGTACTACACCTAAACATTATAATTTTGTTGCCGGAGAATGAAGTGGAACCATTAAAGAGAAATTTAATAGAGTGAGGAAAAATATAAGCATTAGGAAAATGATTTTGCACAAGAAAGGTAGATATTGTTGGTGAGTGACACGTTGTTGTCCTAGTGATGCTACTCCATTTAACATTTAAAGTGGTAGTTAATCAATAATTGTTGCCCATGGAGATGAGTGTAATTTTGAGATTATTGGTGATTGACCCATAGTTGTCCTAGTGATGCTACTCCATTAACATATAAATTAAGTGGTAGTTAATCAATAGTTGTTTCCCATTGAGAAGAGTGTAAGTTTGAGGTACATGTGTCCATGCTCGAAGAGAATGTTGGTTTTCCAAATATCCATAGGATTTCCTATATATGTAGTTTCACTGGGATTGTAACCAATTTCTTATATTTGGAGAAGATAAATCCATAAATGTCAATCAAACCAAGGATGTTGTTACAATCGAAATGGAAGATGTTGTATAAAAGAAGTAATTGCTTTGGAAAGTTTCTAAAATTGCATTATATAATAGTGGAGATTAGTGAGAGATTGGTACTCAAATTTTATACTTCCAATAGCTATGCAAATGATTTTTGGAAGGAAATTAACTTAATGTATGGGAAACATAGGGATTTAACCTTTCTTAGAGTGACTGCCACATGAGAGATTAATGGGATTTTTGGCCATCATTGTCCTAACAATATTATGAATTTGCAGTGTTTGTAAATTTACATTTAATTGAGGTGTTTTATTTGCTATGCATGAAATGTAAAAATGTACTTTTTGGACTAAGTCTAATTGTATCAAACAATTGTATTCTTAAAAAAAAAAAGTTAGGCACTTTTTTCTTTTAATATTCTTTTATTCTCTTATGGCTAGATATGTTGTTCCTATTTATTTTGCTTAGTTTATCATTATGAATTTCTGACTTTTAACATAAAGAAATTTTTAGTCTAATTGATATTTATGAGGGACATTGGGATGATAAACCCAAACAAGCACCCATTTTTTATTTGAATTCTAATTAATTGCAAAGGTTGTCACATAGAAAATGATCGGTTATCCAAAATTATTAGGTGGATCGAAATATGCCATGTAGTATGAATTTTGTACATTAAAACTCAATTTCACCTAAAAAAATAGCTTAAGGAACTACTTTTCTTAAGTTATTTGCACTAATTAATCCACCCTTTTTTTTTTTTTAGTTCAGAGAAAAAAGAAGAAATGCATTATATTAAGACAATATAAAAGCCATCATAAGATACATAATGGTGGCATATGAAGTCACGTTCCAGGATGTTTGAGAAGCATCTGAGGGCAGATGTTCAAACAAGTCTCAAAAAGCAGGCAGCATGGGACATATTCCATCACATTTAAAGCAATATTAGGGGTATACATATTCGGAGTGCCTTATTGAAAGACAACAACACCGATTTTCAAAAAGCAGATACCATTGAGATGAGACAATCCCGAAGCTAAATGACCAGCTGATTTGAAATTGAATAAAAAATAGCAATGATGCGATGGAGGATGTAAGAATAGGGAACTTTGGAAACACGAAAAATTTTGTGGTTCCTCCATTTCCAGGTGCACCATATCATGATGACGATGAGAAAACACTTTGGCTTCCGTTGATTGCACCACCAATCAAAAGATGCATGGATAGAGACAAAAACAACATGAGGAAAACCAAAAATAATGGCTAGATCATACCAGATTTGTTGAGAGGAATTTCATTGGAAGAACAAGTGGAAATTTGATTCTTCGTTGGATTCGCACATCGAACACCTGTTTGGGCCGTGCCAACTTCTTTTCCTCAGGTTGTCCCACGACAGGTTCTTGTTGTTATATACCAACCACGCAAAGAAGATCATCCTAAGGGGGCATCCCGATTTCCAGAGAGACGAAGGAAAAATAGAGTTGATTTGCAGAGCCCTTGTAGAGATAAGGTCAAGATAGATGTCATTCACTCGAGCTGTTACCTTAGCATTTGACCATATTAGGTGATCAGACGATCCATATCGTCGAATCCCGATGTCCTTTAGAGCAGATTGGATGGCATTCCATGAGGAACGTAGCTCGACAGGAAGGTAGAGATCAACGACATCCTTCCATAAAGGGACAGGACCACACCATTCAAAGATGAGTTTATCCCATGTGAAAAAACCACTTCTATGGAGGGAGAATAAAAAAATTTCAGGAAATGAAATGATTCCATGGCAGCAGGCAATGGAATCGAAACCAATAAAGATGCGGAGTCCAGAGTGAATAACACATAAATCCATTAATTTTATGTTATTCTCATAATTTTACCCACATAGGTGAAAATAATCTAAAATAATTTCACTCACCATTTTTGTTTCCATGGGAATAATTCAATATATCGTTTATTTATTTGTTATTCCTTAATTCTTTAAACATACTCATGGAGATAATTTATTAAATCATTATTTATAAATAATTTTTAACTTATTTTACTTAAAAAAGTAAGGTTAATAAACTTTTTTTATAAATGTTTTCTAACCATTATACTCATGTTTATTAATTAACTCAATAAATCATTATTTTATGAGTTAATTATCTAAATAAAAGGTGTTGAAAATTATCCTTAACCTTATCTTCTCACAAATAATACTAGATAACATAAATTAGTTAAGTCCTGATTTGATCCAAAAAATATTTTATTATATTTGACCTCATCAAATCTAGCTTGCATTTTGTTATAAATAGAGAGGTTTTCCTCCTCAATCCACATGATTCATTTTCATTATCCAAACTATGATCCTAAAACTCTCAAGCATTCTCCACTAGAGGTTCTCCATTTTTATTTTCTTTTAATTTTGGATCATATAATTTCCCTTTTTTGAAAAGACAGAACCATGAAACCTTGAACAAAGATTACAAATGAACCCTCCCAAAGAGGAGAGATGTCCTTTTTTATCCACTCTCATAGTATAATTCTACTTTTGTTAACTGGAATTTACATCTATTATATATATACATATAAAATGAACAACTTCACTAATATTTGTTACTCCTAAAGTTTATAATTAAATATTCATATTTTGTTGTTAGATTAATAGTTATTGGTAAAGAAAGTCCTTTTGCTAACCTTTGTGTAGGAAGACCTCTAACAACGCACATTTTATTAAGAAAATGTGTAACTTTTTAGGAAAACTAAAATTTCATTAATAAATTAACTATTAACCCAGCTTAACAAATTTTACCTTAAAAACTATGTTTATAATAATATTTTTGAAGAAAAATTTATGGGGATTTTCCTTAAATATTATAATTCATTTGCTTCTAAGATTTGTGAGGGATAAAGTGATTTAGATAATCATTCACAATGATACGTTTTAAATTTTATGCAACTTTGTATTGGTGAAAGTGCTATGATGGAAGTGATTTGGATATTCATTCATAATGATAGAATTTGAATTTCATGCTAGGTAAAAAATAGAATTTATAATAGTATGATTTTTTAAAATTATTTTTGTGTTCTAAAATTTCTCAAACAAATATTAAGTATGTTCACACTCCCTTCATGGTTTATAATGTATATTTGATATCGCAATTATTAGTATCAGAGAGTTTTGGTTTCGACAAGTTGATTATTATAAATAAAAACTTAGTGAATTCCATTTTAGTGGATTTGTATACCTTAGTGGTTTAGGTATAAAAGCTTGAAATATGATTGCATGCATAAAGAATTCTAACCATCGCTACAACCCTTACATTAACATATCTACAACACATGGCATAATAACACAGGAAACAATAATTAGTTTTAAGTAACTCAACTATGTTTGGGAATTAAATAAACACCATTGTATTTTATATGTATATATATTGTACCATGCTTTTCCATTTGGGATGGTAGGAATATTATTTGATTTAATTTTGTTTGTGTTGGTTTATTCATTATTTTGTTTCATTAATGTTCATTTTTTAAATTTCATAACTTAAATAATCCAAGTATTTTTAAACTTCCTTTTGATTTCTATTTTAAAATTGATTCATTAGTATAGTATTATAATTGGTTTCATATGCAAATATTTCATGTGGTTAAGAAATATTGTTTTGATTTATTTATTTTTTTCATTATTTTTCTTCATTAGTGTTTATTCTTTTATTTTCGTAACCAAAGTAGTCTAATATATTTAAATGTCTTTTTGATTTCCATCTTACAATTGGTTTATTGGTATCACAACCATACACTACAATCTTTACAATTGGATTGATCATTTTCTATCAATCGAAACTTTTTCTAATTACCAACCTTATTGTGTTTTCTATATCTACCTATAAGATTGTGGAATTCTATTGTGAGAAATGACATCATTAATATTCTCTCAATTGATAGAAAAAATATATGATAGATAAGGATATGAATATTTTGAAGATGATCATAAGTCTATATGACTTCAATAATAGTGATTATGAACTTCCCTTTAGTGGGTTCACCCTTCAATGTTTGTATGAATCTTGACATCCCCAACATGCTTAAAAGAGAAAGTTTTATGCATATGTTTTGGCCATTGGATTTAATATCTCTAAACCTACTTCACTATGAATGATTTCACTGGAAGTGAAAAAATTGTCATTTATACATTGAAGATATCCACCAAAGTGCATTATTTGCGGGAGAAACTCAATAAATGATGCATCACATATAAGAAATTGCTTATTGACACATGAAAAAACCATATTGTATGGTAAAGGAATTTTTATGAAATTTCAAGAAAAAGAAACAACTTTAAAAACAACTGTTCTTATGTAAACACCACATTCTATAAAGATACATCAAATAATCCTTTAAAGTCATGGAAAATATTCACATTCTAGTTTCAAATCATAAAATTTTGAGTTGCGTAAGTGGTCATAGTCCTTATTTTCAACAATATATTGAGTTATTTGATGTCTATATGCTTGCATATGGATTCGGTTTGCTTTGAAGTTAGAAGAAAAGTTGCAACAATAAAAACAAAAAGATCTTGCAAATTGAAACGTGAATTCAAGACATTAAATAATATCATTCCTTGATAAAATATAAGTAGGAATAAGAAAAAACCATGAACAGAGACCATATTTAATGGAAGTAACAATGTTGTGAAAGGTGTGACTACCACAAGTTGTTTTGGTATGACCTAGAGGGTTATCTATCAAGTGAAAACTTTGTTGCAACAAAAATTCCCTACTAAAAAGATAAATATGAAGAGGTACAACCCTGAAACTCTTTAGCTGTCCATCAAATTCAATGCAAACTAAAGACCCAAATTATCTTAATCTCTTCTATACATTTTGTAAAATCGTGATTTGTAAAGGTGTAAAATAAAAAAGAGAAGAGACATTTTCATATGAAAGTATGGTATGTATCCCATAATGTACAATGGTATCTAAAATTATTTTATTTCTACTACCTCTATCAAATAATTGACATTTCTTGCTACATTTTATCCGCAACCTACAACTTATAATGTAAGAACAAAAGAATCAATTTTGTACCACTCAACAATAGTGGTTGTATTATTTAATCAACCTTATGACATATTGCGCCATTTTTATGTTACATACTTGAGAACCACATGTACCATCTTTGGCCAAGCATTCCTTCAAGAGAACATGAGGGTTATTGATGGCATCCATTAAATGTCTATGTATAGGTTGAAACATAATGGTACACAATAAGTAAAGTGAAACATGCTAAAAAAAAGTAAAGCATTTCAACGCATGGAAATTATGCTCAAACATGTTAGTATTTCTTCGTAATAACAATAATCTACCTTGGTTAACCAAAATTTTGGTGCAATGAGGTTGAATACTCTCTAAGGGTAGAGAAGTATTAATTAATTTTATATTATATATTTATATATATTATATATATATATATATATATTAGATCTTTAGTTAATTGTTTTGTACAAGGCTAATATTTCATGTTTTGTGTTTTTTAGGTCCAAAAGTGAGTTTTCATTTTTTTACTTTTTAGAGTGTTTTTATGGGTTCTTAAAATACATGAAAATATTTGGAAGGTCAAATTTATTATGTCACTCATATATATATATATAATAGATAAAAGTGTATAGTAATTTTTTTTGTACAAGGCTTAATATATTTCATATTTTGTAGTTTTAGGTCAAAAATTGAATTTTGCAATTTTTTAACTTTTTAGAGTGTTTTATGGGTTCTTAAAATCTATGAAAAAATATTTAGGAATGTCCACATTCTATATATCACTTAAATATTTTTTATGCCTATCCAATAAGATACTTTTGAGCCATTGTTGGAAAGTTATGGCTTTGACATGGTTAATGGTGTCATTAAAAAAGTAGGTATGTCCACCTCAACAATCTATCATCAAGAAAATTGCAGATGTAGATCAACAATAACATGTGCAATACCAATAGATATGCAACCATTAACTTTTAAAAAATTGGACCACCTTTGATAGCTTAATAAACACACTCAAAACATAAAGTAATATAGCATATTCTCACTTTATTTATAACTTTTAAGAACCATCTCATGGAACGTTTACATAGTAATACACAATATTTAAATCTAATTATTTATATCGCTCCATGAATAATTTTGTTGAAGTTCATTATTCATATTTATGCACCAATAACTAAAGTAATTTAGTATATTTAAATTATGTTTTTTTTATCATTTTCAAGAAAAAATATTTTTGTTACTTCTAATTGTATAATGATTAATGAGATCTTGATTCAATTAATCAAGAATAGTAACATATTCACTATCAAAGTTTCATACATTGTATTTCTCTTCTAAATAACCACAACCTCCCACATTTACCTACTCTTACTAGTTTGTTGGGGGTAAACATGAAAGAGAGAGATACTATGACATAACCCAACCTCCTAGGTCCCATTAAGGAAATGGCGATGGCTAATGACCACAAATTGATAACTTAACACCTCCTACAGGTGCTACAGGTCACTCAGAGACTAAACAACCACCCGAGGTGGTCAAACCCTGAGATATACCTCTATTTCTCAGCAATGGGCTCGCAAATGCTCCCACAACAAGTCATCCATGTGGTTGGAAGCCTCTAACTGCTCCCACAAGCATGCATCCAAGTGATTGTAGCCCAAAAATTTCTGTTCAGAGCATGTGGTCCTAGATTCAGAGCCTAAATTCCAGGTCAACCTCCAGACCATTATCCAAAACTCAATGAGATTTTCTAGAATGATAAAGGACATCAAGACAAAGACATTCATACAAAATTTTCTCAAAGAATTCACCTAACCAAGCTTAACCACGATAGTTCTTTCGTCAAACACATTGAGAACATGTAATCTGCAGGTCGTGAATGCATATTTAAACATAGGGGTCGAATACTTATCAGAGAATCATGAAGAAGGTCTAATTCCCTCTCATAATAGTTTCAATAACATCTATTAGGTCATGCATTCAATAACCATTCATTTACCAATCAAAACATGATAAGATCCATAACTAGAATCTATCATGAAACCATGCGTGTAACCAACATATAACTAGAATAATAAAAATGATAGAACAACCATCAAAGCCACATAATAAAAAGTATAAATACTCATGAAATACAAGAGGAAAGAGCTCTTATCAACATATGCAAAATCCAACTAAGTCCGGGACTTTCATGTACCACCCGACCATAGATTGGGATGAAGCAAATATTTCTTTCAACCAACCACCCTCGTGTCATATTCCAAGCATAAATGTGGGACTCACAATAAAAAAACCAGTGCCTTCTCAAGATTTACCGCAATCTCGCCAAAATTGGTCAAGGGACTCCTAGGCCCGAAACAAGTAACTATGAAACCAGGCTTTACCGCAATCCTACCAACACCTATCAATGGATCACTAGGCCCAAAACAATAACACACACTACCAATATTCACCGCAATCTCGCCAACACTAGTGAAGGAATTTCTAGGCCCAAACAAGCTTGGATGCCTCCAAATTTCTTCACCAATACCTTGGGAAATTTCCCTATCTCCACCCTTAGGCTTTGCCACAATCCTGCCAAAACTAGTCAAGGGATTCCTAGGCCCTTGGGAATTTTCCTAAGACCACCTCACCTGGTTCAAAAACCATCCAACAATCTAAAGCTCAACTAATGATAGAACCCTATCACCCCATGACTATCCAGTAATGGAAAGGCAAGGCTGAAACCATTGTCACACCTAGAGAAACCCATACCAATGACAACAAGAGAACCAAATACACTCATGCATGTGACATGCATGTGAAAACTAGCAAGGAAATCATACATCAACTCGATATCTATAAGGAAATCCCACTGTAGTAACTTTATCCAACTTTGCCTTCCTTTGTCCTTACTTTCCTTTGCTTTCTTTCCCTTCCTTTTCCTTCCTTTCTCCAATGCTAGAGTGCTCCAAGATTGCTCTAAGTGTGCAAGGGTATGAGAGAGAGAATAGAGAGAAAGGTCCAAAAATGAACTCACGGAAGTTGTGAAATGATTCTTAGAAGCCTTTTTATTATTAAGGCCTCCATTTTCCTCTAATTTTCCTTCAATTTTCCTCACATGCAATCTTGTGACCTTTCACCTTCCTTTTCTCTTAATTTCCTTTATTTTCATACATAAATGCTAACTAATTCCTCTTTTCCATTTCAAAGCCTTCATCAATTTCCCCTTAGCCTTAATAAACAAAATAAACACCCACTAGGATGTTTTTCCCAACATTCAAATTGGAATACGTGTCCCATGACCTTGGTATTATTTTTCCTTTATTAACTTTTATTACATGAAATCTTAACCCATGGATGTTACAGACCCGTCCCTCTTAGGGGAAAACCATCCTCGATGTTCAATGACACCTATGACCAACAAGACCATTGAAAACCAAAACACACTGCCCATAGAGCTTTATGACTCATCTCAATGCAGTATTTACTATATCAACTTGCTGAAAAGAAAAACCAACATAAAAAATGAAAACATGACAACCATACCTCTTATTGGAACTTTATAACATAACTCATTGTGGTATTTACAATAACAACCATACATAAATATGTACATATACTGGAACTCCTTTTCCTTAACCAAGAAACAGTGAAGGATACATAGCTTGCATCTAATCAGCCATATCCCATGTAGCTTCAACGAGCCTAGAGTGCTTCCAATGCACTTTAACTTGCTTGATTTCTCAATTATGGAGCATGAGTTGTTCTTCTACAAAATGCACTCAGTTTTTGGATGAAATTATTCTTTTGGCTCCACCTGCAATATAAACCAATCAATCACATGATCTTTTAAGCAATGAAACATATAAAGCATCATGGAATTTCATTGTCAAAGGAAATGCAAGTCTATAGGCCAGTGGTCCAATCCTCTCAAGGATCTTGAAAGATCCACGATACCGAGGTGCCAACTTAGAACATGACCCAATCCTCAAGGAGCTCCTCTTGGGCTTGATGCGCAAGTACACATTTTCCCCAGCTTGAAACTCCTTAAATTCCCTTTGATGATCTACATAATTGTTATGTCTATCATGTGCTACCTTTAAATTCTTCTTGATAACTGTCATTTCCCGTTCCATCTTTGCCAGCTTGTCTAGTCCAATCAACACCCTATTCACTGGATCACTCCAGATGAAAGGAGTAGTACAACTCAGCCCATAAAGTGCCTCAAATGGACTCATCCTCAATGACTCCTAATTCCCATTGCTGTAAGAAAACTAAATCAGTGGAAGATACTCCTCCCACCTCCTCTGTTGATTCATAACATACATTCTCAACATGTCCTCTAGAATCATGTTGTACCTATCTGTATGTCCATCTTCTTGCAGATGATAATTTGTACTGAAGGACAACTCAATACCCAAACCTACAAATAAATCCTTCCAAAACCTGAAAGTGCACTTAACATCTCTGTTTGACACAATATTCTTAGTAATAACATGCAATCTCATTATCTCTCTAATAAAGAGTTGAGCTACCTCACTAGCTGAATAAGTATACTTAACCCTTATGAAATGAGTTACCTTAGTCAACTTGCAAACCATAACCATGATGTAATCATGTTATCTAGATGCCCTCGACAAGCTTGTGATGAAATCCATAGAAATGAACTCCATTTCCACTCTGGAATAAGAATCAACTGCAATAGACCACCTGGATGCTTACACTCCTTTTTTACCTGTTAAAAATCCAAACATCTGGCGATGAACTCAGCTACCTCTTTCTTCAGATTCAACAAATAATAGAATTTTTTCACAACTATTAGAGTCTTTTGATATCCCGGATGACCTAAATATGGCTTAACATGAAATTCCCTCAAGAAAGGCATCTTGACTTCACTATTTTCAACACATAGATCATGTCCCTAAATCTTACCAAATCATATGTCTTGATATGATAATCCACATCCTGATCACTTGTACCTTGTTGTTATACCCTATGCCTAAGCTCCCTATACCTGTCATCTTGTTATCCTGCACGTAAGATTTGATCCTATAATCTATCCCATATGAACTCATATCTGCTATGTGATTTAGCACTCTTATGCTAAAAGCGTCTACAACCATGTTCTTTTTTCCGTTAATGTACCTAATCTCGAAGTCAAATTCACTAAGCATGGCCAACCTTCTAGATTTCCTAACATTCATAGTACGTTGGTCAAACTAATATCTCAGTTCACTGTCATCACTCATCAACGAAAAACTCCTACCAAGAAAATAGTCACTCCATGATCATTGCCAATTCAAGATCATCTGTCACATAATTCTACTCGTGCTCATTCAGTTTCCTTGATTCATAATATACCACCTGTCACTCCTGCAACAGGACCCAACCAAGTCCTCTCCTGCATGCATCTGTATATACCACAAACTCTTTATCTGGATCTACAATATTTAGAATCAAAGCATTTGTAAGTGGCTGCTTAAATTGCTCAAAAGTCATTCCGCATGATTCTGTCCATTCAAATTTATTTCCCTTCCTCTGTAATGGTGTAATAGGATAGGAAATCAATGAGAAGTTCTTAATGAAACTCCTACAGTAATTTGTTAACGCCATGAATGATATGACCTCATCCACATTTCTAGGATTCATCCATTCCATGATAGCTTTGATATTTTTTGGATCCACTGCGATGCCTTCCTCAGAAACAACATGTCCCAAGTAATGTACCTTTCTCTGAAATAAATTGCATTTATTAAGATTGGCATATAACTCATTATCTCTCAACAATTTCAACATTGTTGCTAAGTGTTTGACATTATCTTCCTCATTCTTAGAATATATCAATAAATCATCAATGAATAAAATCACAAACTTATCCAGATGAGGAAACACACTATTCATCAAACACATGAGACTACTTAGAGCATTAGTTAGACCAAAATGAACTACAATAAACTCCTAAAGCCCATACCTAGTCTAGAAAGTAGTCTTGTAGATGTCCTCTACTTTGATGCGTACTTGATTACATCTTGATCTCAGATCAATCTTCAAGAACACTATGGCTTCCTTCAACTGGTCAAACAAGTCATCGATCCTCGGCAACCAGTGCCTGTTCTTGATTGCCACCTTGTTCAACTGTCTATAATCAATGCACAACCTGAGAGTACCATCATTCTTCTTCACAAAAAACACTGGTGCACTTCAAGGGGATAAAATTGGCCTTATGTATCCCTTGTCAATAATTTCCTTCAACTCCAACTTCAATTACACTAACTCTGGAGTGCTCATCTAGTAACATTCCTTCGATGCTGGTGCTACCCCTGGTACCAACTCAATCAAAAATTCTAGCTCCCTTTGAGGAGGAAACTCTGAAATATTTACTAGAAACACATCCTAAAATTGTTGTAAAACTTTCAATAAGGGGAATAAAAAAAATCTAGGCTTTGATATTAAAAGAATTTTGTGTAAAATAAAATCACAAGATTAAGAGTTAATAAATTGATTTGAATACATGTTGGTTGGAACAATGACAATTTTCCACTCATTTCCCTTACAAAGAAATTTGTTTATTTTAGTCTTTAAGAGCCCTCCAAGGTAGGGGTATCAAATGGTAATGAGAATGTGAGTGAAGAATAATTCAAAGCTAAGTTGAAACAAAATAAGAGAATATGTTGTGCTTTCCCAAATACGAAAAATCTTACAAATGAATGCATCACTCAGCACGAGGAAGATGCATGCACCAAATGGATCAATGTCCATCTTCGATGCCTTACGGCTAAGGATTTCAGGAGTGATTCCCTCTATCAAGGGAAGAGATTGGGGAAGGTTAAGTCGTTTGATTCAAGTAAGGGTTATGGTTTCATAAACCATCATGATGGAAGCGTGATTGTATTGGTACATCAAACTTTGATTCAAACCAATGGGATTTGAGCGTTGGTCAAGGGAGAGGGCATCAATTACATGGTTGATCATGAAAATGGGAGAAGAATGAAGGCCCTATAAGTTATGGGGGTTAAGGAAGCCTTCATCCAGGTTAACAATGGAGGCGACAGTGGAGGCCAAGATGATGATAGGGGAAAAAGAGGTAATGGCCATAGTAGTGGTGGTTATGGTAGTGTGGAAGCATGCTACTTTACTCTTTTGTGATCCTGTGCCCTCGACACTCGGTTCCTCTTATTTATTTTTAAATCCTTTCCAAACTTCTTTATGGGCATCCACTACTTCTTGAGGTCTGCTTCAAAGATTTGGTATAGGACCTCAAGGTTTCCTTGGAGCTCTGGGTGGGGATTCCCTCTATGATGAATACCTAATTTTCATAAGTAAGCAACTGGATAATTCTTTGCCTCTTTCATTATATAATATTGGTAAATATGCCATTATTTTTATGTCCCTTCATTTATGAGTGGGGTCTGTGGGAAATCCTTCCTCCTCTAAGGATTTTTCTTATAAGGATGTTGTCCAAGCTAAGCCCTACTGAAAGGCATCTTAGTCCTAAGTATTTCCTAGGCTATTTTTCATCAAAATATTTGAAGAAGTTCCCTCCTTATAAATATCTCATCCT
This sequence comes from Pinus taeda, assembly GCA_000404065.3. Taxonomy (NCBI): domain Eukaryota; kingdom Viridiplantae; phylum Streptophyta; class Pinopsida; order Pinales; family Pinaceae; genus Pinus; species Pinus taeda. The sequence continues at coordinate 111,309 of APFE031274588.1, read as the reverse complement.
TCTCTAGAGAACATCCATCATATATATGTAAATTCAAACCTAATATATCGTTTTAATGGTTTATGGCCCCGCTCAGCCAATATTGACTGACGAATCTGTTCTTCATGGACCAAGAGTTGCAAGGTTATTTTATCCTCCAAAAGATTCTCCATTTTGGAATTTAATGAATCAAAACACTACTAGAACATTTTATCTAAAGGGCCCTAGTTCTAAGGAAATGTTGGATTGTTCTCAATGCCTTGGTTTTATATCTTAACCCTTCTACAAAAATCATTACCAAGCTACAAATATGGGTCTGAATTCCTTATATTCCCACTCTCTTGTGGCACTACTCAGTTGTTCAGGGCATTAGAAACTCCCTAGCCATTTCCTTGGAACCGATACTTCTAATGGGAAGTTTAGTGTTTACACTTGTGGAAAAATATGTGTTCAAATCGATCTCAATAAAGGGTTGTTAGACCAAATAAATTTAAAAATAAGTTATTTTCAATGGACCGATGATTTGGACTATGAGAATATTGCTTTTTTTGTTGATTCTATCATCAAATAAACCATTTACAAAACTCTTTCCCTCCACTCAAATCTCACTAGAAGCGAAAAAACCAAAATTCCATAGCTAAACTTGGAAGCCCTACGATCCACCTCCTAGGGAAAATGAGGCTTCCTCTGTTTGAAACAAGGATGATAAATTATATCATGATGAAATGAATTCGATGGACGAGGTTCAAACTTCATATCCTCGAAAGTTTCTTGAGAATCCTATTGTGAACCATGCTCCTTCGACAAGCACAAAGATTGGGAATAATAACGCTTCTTTGGGCGCATTGGAGCAAGCTCATGAGTCATATCCTTTGGACTCTAACAAGGATTCTCTTTCAACACAAAATGATAATCTTAATATCACTTTGATAAACCAACCTTCGAAAGGCTAGATCAAGGTATCAGAAAAGAAAGGAAAGAAAGAATGCTTTGAGAGCCTGCCCCAATTTGTGTGATTCTCTTTTTCAATTGTTTCTTATATTTCTTTATGTCTCCTTTATTATTCTCAGTGATGTAAGAGAATCTTACCTACAAGTCAAAAAACATTTTGACTAGAGATAAGGGTCTTGCATTTACCAAGGGTGGCGTTTCCCTAATTAATTATTTAATTGTATTTTCCTATGTTTCCATGAAAAACGTATATAAGTGATGAATACTGTAAATAGGATATGTATCAAGAATATTTGAGTTAGAGAAATTTTAGAGTTATTTAGATCTCTTGGATGATAGGTGGATCTAGAAGATCTAGAAATAGGGATTTGATGAGGAAATTTTGGATCTAAACCAGAATTTAGTTAAAAATCCCATTTGTATAATTATTTAAATAAAATTAACGTATGGTAGATGTATAAGTTTGATAGAGATAGAGGAGAGAGAGTGGAGAGGCTTAGAGGCCAAGTAAGGCCACGAGGTCAAGGAGGGCCAAATCACTGTAAATCATGCCAGGAGAGGTCTATGTAAATCCTTGTATATTTATTAATGGAGAAACTCTATTCACATGTTTGAAGTATTTGCAAATGAGTTCTCCTCTATTGGTTTTGATAATGTGTATTTCAATTTTGTTATTATATACAAGAATGATGTAGGACAGGAAAAATTAAGCTCATGAGAGAGAACAATTTGTGCAAATGAGGTTGAGTCTCTTCACAGTGGAAGAAAGCTTTTATTGATCACAGATCAGTATACACAGTCAAAAATTATTTTAAAACATGGTGGCATAACAAAAGTATTAGAATCCAAATCCATAAGATGGAGAGATAAGAGGGTCGAGACTTAAGTGGAAAATGCCTACATAAAGGGTTGAGATTAGAATACAAAGGGCGAGTCAAAGAAGAGAGACCAATACTTAATTTATTAAGTGTTGATAGGAGTTCATTTGTTAACGAAGGCCAAGAAGTAGAATCAATGTTATGTTCATGAGAAACCATCAAGTGACAACGTCGAGCTGGAGGTTCTATTCTAGGACGTCAAGAAAGGAGTGTGTAAGGGAGTAATTGGGTTGAGTAAACATGGGGTTGATTTATTAAGGAAGTCATCCAACTAGATAGGAGATAATATTATGTGGAGCATGAGTGGGCCGACTGCTAGGAATGTTGACATCATCTCGAAGGAAAAGGCATGTGTGCATTTGAAATGGACTAGGGACGATAGCTAATGAGAGACGATATCAATTATTGATGGAAATATTTTCATTTCCAAGAGTCCATCTTCTAGAAGGTAAACCTTCGTGCACCTTTGGAAAGGATTAGGATCAGAAGGACCAGAAAGACGTGGTGTCTAGGCCAAGTCTAGAATAGGAGTGTGATAGTAAAATGAACCCTAGTGGAGTCGAGGGCTTACATATCTGCTTACATCATATCAGAAGGGAAATCCTAGAAGAAACAAGTAATGTGCATAGTTGGGACAACCAGGGTGACATAAGACCAAGGTGTCACATACAAGCCGATAAACAGAGGAGATCGAGGCCCTAGTCATGAGAGTTGGTAGTATTACAAAGAATAGTGGAAAAGGTAATCACCAAGAGTTGTGGAGAATAAGGTTATAGAAGTTAACACCTATTATCAAAGCTTGATCCCAATGATTTTAATAAAAGTGAGCCCCTCTTAAAAGTGAGCCCCTCCTCTGTTGATTACTGATAAAAGGTTTCAACTGCAGTGGTTATGGATAGAAAAATAAGGGAAAGGTCTGAGCCTATGTTGACAAGTGTTATTGGAAGAAATAAGAACTCTAACCCTTAGTATTGATTGAGAATTGGGTTGAGAACTTGAGCATTGATAGTATGAACAATTCAACAACTTATCGTGAAGCAACAAAGAATATTGGGATTTAAACCAAACCTTTGGGTTTGATGTATGAATGGGTTGGGAACTATTGAAAATGTGCCTTGAAATAAACCATAGGATTGAAGGAAGCGTCTAAGCCTTAGTAAAGTGACCCTAGGCACAAATAAGAGGGATTATCACTGATAAGTGGTTAGACCTACATCAATTGGTATCAGATCTTTTAAACTCTCTTAACCTATAATTAAAAGAACACCGAGTTTGGAAGAGGAATAGAGGACCTAGGTGTTAGTTAGGCAGCTTCCAGAGGAAACTAGTGGATAAAGAGTTCTAAAATATTGAGGCATTTTTTTTTCTTTTGTAGAGGTTTGTGAAAATTTTACAAGAAAGGTTGGAAATTTTATTCTTTGAAATGAAGAATAGATTTTGTGAAGTGTTAATTTTATGAAGAAAGATTACAGACAAAGATTGTAGGGAATTGTTTTTTAAAGGAAATTAAAACAAATTGATTTTTTCTTTAAAAGGAAGAATATGGATAGAAGAATCCATGAGGAAGAGACAAAATATTCTCAAAGGAAAAAGTATTGAAGGGGTTTTAGCCAACATTAATGTTTTAATGATCACTTTGGGTTGAGAACATGCTTGCAGGTTCAAGTAGACATTAGTAGGGGAAGTTGACTAGCCAAACAACTAGAAATGCTATGAAAAAGAAAAAGGGAGTAAGAAGGGCTCTTAAGAGAAAGAGAAAATATGATAGAAACCCAACAACAAAAAGATTGAATTGTTGAAGAAGGAGATAAGAAACATAAATTCTCAAAAGTGGAATTGAGTAATCAGAGAAGAAGAAGCCTAATAGATTTGAAAATTAAGGAGCGGGAACACTCGGAAGAAGGTTATATTACAAAGGACTAGGAAGAGGACAACTTCCAATAGTAGATGTTAGGTAGAAGTTACTAAAGGAAGTTCCACATTTAGTGTGGGTAGAATTGATAAGGGAAGAGAAGAAAACAGAGGATACCAAGAAGGCAGACTTGTTAGGAAATTTATGACAGAGAGAAATTATTACTGATATTTACCGAGATTTACCAAGATCTACAGAGAGGAATAATAAAACAACGAGCAATAATACACATAGATATTATACTCATAATATTTATCTAAGAAAACCACAAATCCGAGGAAAAACCCAACCCAATGAGATCTCATTAGCATTGGTCAAAACCTTGGCCAATCCAACCAAGTGAGCCTTCACCACTCACCTCCAGACCTTAATTACAATGAAGTATTCCTAGCCTTTTATAGGCTCCATTACATGCAATACCACAAACCATAATACCATGGCTACATTATATCATATGCCCAAAACCACTACTATTTAATTAGGTCAATCTTGATTCAAACCGTGAGTAAATTTTACCCAACAATTACCCCCTTAAACTTAACTTGGGGTTCCTTGACTAAATCCAATCAAAACCTGCTAAGTGAGACAATCCCACTCACTCTAGCCCTTACCCCCTTCAAAGTTTTTACCCATGATTTGTTAACTCGACATCCCCCTATTACCTAGGTCTAACACACACTTTGTCAGTAATTACCGAGGGTTACGCATGCCTTACCAGGTCTTACAGCAGTATGCCCATTTACATGAAAATTAAAAATTTTACTCCATTATAATATTTTTTTTGTTTACCCTTGTTTTCGTATTTGTACATATGACATCAATGTCCATATAAAAAAAACCCATCTACCATGTTACATGAGTCATCAGCCGCTCTAATAACCAGTTACCTAGGCATTCTTTTTAGGTACATGGTTCATCAATTAATTAATCCACGTGCACATATCCTCCTCATCCACTAAATCTCTCATGACCCAATAGTGTGCATCTTTGCTTCACAGTCTATTGCTTTTGATCCACATTTGCAAGCAAAACTCAATTACCTCTCTATCTACCAGGCCAATACAAACCCTTAGCAATAAAAAATGTCCTTTTGAAGCCAGCTTAGCTCTGATACCAGTTGTTAAGAAATTTACGGCAGAGAGTTAAATTATTACTAATATTACTGATATTTATAGAGAGGAATAGTAAAATAAACAACAAAAATACACATAATATTTATCTAGGAAAATCACATATCTGGGGAAAAACCCAATCCAATGAGATCTCACTAGCATTGGCCAAAACCCTAGATAATCTGGCCAAGTGAGCCTTCACTACTCACCTCCAGGCCTACATTATAATGAAGTATTCCCAACCTTTTATAGGCTCCATTATATGCAATAACATAGACCATAATACCATGGGTACACTATACCATGTGCCCAAAACCACTACTATTTAATTAGGCCAACCTTGACTCAAACCCCGAGTCAATTTTACCTAACAAGACTTGGTGTTGGTGATAAGTAGTAAACTTGTTACAAAGATGGAGAAGGCTTGTTTCAACTCGCAAGTGGATGAGATGAATTTACTGAAAGGAAAAATGAAGATGAATATTGATAGTTATGTGAAGAGTTCAAAGGAAAGTGATAATCATAAGAATAATTATGAGGTAATTGGAAAGAGGAGTAAAGAATAAATGGAAAATGAAATCGCTAAGATAAGAGCAAGTTCAACATGATAAAATAGTGGTTTCATAACAAAGAAAGAGATTAGAGTTATGGATGGATACTGAGGAGAAAACCAATACAATGACCAGTTAATAAATTGTATGTGAGAAAACTGAGGAAAAAGATTAGGCATTTGATGAGAACCTTGTTAAGAAAACTCAGAACAACTAAATATGAGGAAGAAGCAGGATATATTTGTGAACTAGAACAAGGGCCAATCCTTGGAGAAAATAATAGTGATGAATATGATGAGGAGAAACCATTTGATAAATTTACTTATTGTTTAGAGGATCAACATATGATGGCCAAATAATTAATGGAAGATAATATCCATATTGATTTTAAACCTAATGATCAGTGTGTGCATGCAGGACTTGTTGTTGATAGCTTTGCTATATGTAGAGATGATGGACAGAAAATTGGTAAAGAAATGAAGCTATTATAGGAAAAGTTTTGGCCAAAATATAGAAAATATGGACCACTTATAGAAGTTGTTGTGGAAGAAAATGATGGAAAATATGAGATGAGAAAGGACCATCAGATGAAAGGATCATATGTAAACAAGGAAAATGTTGCAATAGAACTAGAATTTTTAGAAGACTGGCTAAATGGTCTGAGGATGGAGTATGAAATAAATGAAATTATGGTAGATTGTATTAGTTCAAAGGAATATAAGGGTAAGTTTTTCATGGAGAAAATATATCAACTAGTGGAAAAAAACGATAATAAATCCGAACATAAATATGATATATTTCGAAAGGATGGAAGAACACAAGTGGTGACAAAGGAATCTTAAATTGTTGTAGAGCACAAAAACAACAAAGTTCAAAAGGGAAGAAATAACTTGTACAAGACAGAAGATAAGCTCGACATCGAAATTGAAGAGATGAGGAAGTTGATGCTAAAAGAGCCTTAGAGGAGGTTTCTTAGACAAATAAGAATGAATGACAGTAGGTTCCAGATGACTAAGAAATTCTACATCAACAAGGTAGGATCAGAAATACAACATAAAGTTTGGAAGCTTGGAAGAATGAATAAGACAATAATAGAGCAACATTAACATGACAAAACAAATGATCAACTACAAAATAGAATTTAGGATCCAAGATGATTTTTACCAGTCAATAACAAAACATGGTAAGGAGACCATGGATGTTTTCTGCTTTGGGAGTATGATATAGGTGTATCTTACCTCCAAGTAAAAATACATTTTGATTAGAGATGTGTGTCTTTCATTTACCAAGGGAGTTGGTTCCCTAATTAATTATTTAATTGTATTTTCCTATGTTTTGATGAAAAATTTATGTAAGTGATGAATATTTTAAATAGGATAAGTATCCAGAATATTTGAGAGAGTTAGAAAAATTTTAGAGTTAGATATCTTAGAGGATAGGTGCATCTAAAAGATATAAAATAGAGATTTGTTGAGGAAATTGTGGATCTGAAATGAAATTTAGTTCAAAATTCTCATTTGTTTAACTATGTAACTAAAAAACATGTATGGTAGATGTAGAATTGTGAAAGAGATAGACAGAGAGTCAAGAGGCTTAGAGTCCAGGTAAATCCATGAGGCCAAGGAGTGTCAAATTAATGTAAATCAGGTTAGGAGAGGTCTTTGTAAATCCCTGTATATTTATCAATCGAGAAACTTTGTTTGAGTGTTTGAACTCTGTGTAAATTAGTTCTCTTTTATTGGTTTTGATAATGTGTATTTGCATTTTTTTATTGCATACGAGATTGATGCAAGACAAACAAAATTAAGCTCGGAAAACATTTTGTGTGGATATGGCCGAGAGGCTTTTCATAGTAGAATAAATATTTTATTGATTACTGATCATTATATAGGATTAACAATTCTGTTAAATCATAATAGCGCAACAGAAATAGTGGAATCCAAAGGAAGAAGACAGAGAGATAAGACGGTTGAGACTTAAGTGGAACTTGCATATAGCAAGAGTCAAGATCAAAATATAAAGAGCAAGCGAAAGAAGAATGACCAATACTTAGTTTCTTAAGCGTTGATGATAATATGTCTATTAACAAAGGCTGGGAGATAGAATCAATGTTTTTTTAACAAGAAACTGTCATGCAACAACGTTGAGCCAGAAGTTCTACTCTGGGAAGTCGATAAAGGAGCACATAAGGGTGCAATGGGGTTGAGTGGATGTTGGCTTAACGTATAAAGGAAACTATCCAATAATGTAGGAGTCAAGATTATGTGGAGCATGAGTGGGGCCGCTAGGAATGTTGACATCATCCCATAGGAAAAGACGTGCACACATTTGAAAATGACAGGGGCCGATAGCTGACGGAAGTCGGTGATCAACTATTCACGGAAATATTTTTGTTTCCTAGAGTCCGTCTTCGGGAAGGTAAAACCTTGGCGCACCTTTGGAAAGGATTATACGGATGTGGCATGTGGGATGAATTCAATATATGAGTGCGACAATAAAAGGAATCGAAGTGGAGTTGAGGGCCCACACATCCGCTTACATCATCCCAGAAAAAACAAAAAACATGCACAATTGGGATAACTGGGTTGACATAAGCCCACGCTGATGTGTACACCAAAAAACATAGGAGAGCAGGGCCTTCGTCATGAGAGTTGGTCGTATTATGAAGAGCAGTGGAAAAATTAAGTGTCGAGATATATAGAGAATAAGGCCATGTAAGTTAATGCCTATTATAAGAGCTTGAGATCGGTGGTTTTAATAAAAGTGAGCCCCTCCTCTGTTGATTACTAATAAAAGGTTTTGGTTCCCTTTGTTCTGGCTTAAAAGTAAGGGAAATGTTTGAGCCTCTGTTGGGAAGAGTTCTTGGAATAGAGAAGCGCTTTGGTCCTCATTCTTGATTAGGAATTGGGTTGAGAACCCGAGCACTAGTAGTATGAACGAGTCGATAATGTTTCTTGAAACAATACAAAATATTGGGATTTAAACCAAACCTTTGGGTTTGATGGATGAATGAGTCAATAATTGTTGGAAATGGGTCTTGAAATGCACCATGGGATTGAAGGAAGAATTTCGGCTCCGATGATATGACTGCTGAGGCTGATGACGAGGTTTGATGTGATTGTACATGTGTATAATATGAATGTAATGTGATTTTTCAGATGAGAAATTCAATTTTGGGAGAATTATAGGTTTAAATTTTATGAAGAATTGAGAATGAAATTTATGTTAGGAGAATTAAATTTTTGAAGGAGTTCAGGCTAGTGAACTTTGCATAATCCTAATGATAAAAATTCCATGATAGATAGACAAGACTTCTTCCATCTAAAAAATTAGATGACACCAGCTTAATCCCATTGTAGGTAAATGACTCTTCTTCAATCCAATAAATGACCTAGCCCATTTAACCTAGTTACACAAAAAAAATTAATCTGACTTTAGGTTAGCTAGTTTAATGGTGGTTGATTGCTATTGGATTTTAAATAAATTCTAGAGTGTTGTTACTCAGTTGATCTTTGATTTCTTGAGTAATTGTCTTTTGTTTCGTTTACAGGCCATTGTTCCTCTGCTATTGCTCCAATTGTTTAAGAAAATATGACAATGAAAGTTCTTAAGCAAAAATTCATAGATTAAGGATTATTAAAATGATAATGGGCCAAAAAGTTGTTGGTCTCATTCAGCTACCTTGAAAAAAGTTAAATGTCCATTGCCTCGATACGTTCACGACAAGTTCATACCAGCAGATGAGCAACCTCAATTAAGTCATATGGTAGCAGTTTTCTTCTGGCCGTTTGACTCCTCCACTGTTGACAGTTGGCAATATTTTTTTTGGTTCAGGGAGGAGGTCATTTAGTTTACTTCCCACCCGAGGATTTCGTGTCAAGGCTGAACTTTGCCCGAAGTTGACAACCAGGTTTTTGTTATTGTTCGTGTAGTTAAGGCTTCCCAACTACCAAATTGGTTTCCTGCACTCTTCTTCATTGAAGAGGGGAGTGCTCCTCAAGCTGCTGGGCTGGCAATCTGCATTGCTAATTTTATCGAAGCATCTAAGCATCGATAAAGCGACCCTGGGCACAAATATGCAGGCTATCACTTATAAGTGGTTAGGCTTGCATCACTGAGTCTCATACATCTCAGTGATGTTCCTGTTAGTATATGTCATACTATGCTGGAAAAAGTCATGATTGTATATGATGCATTCTATCTATGATTGACCAATAGAATTAACTTTACACCAAAAAAAATCACAATTTTAAAATATTTTTAAAAATTTTGCTTTTAGTTAAAACATCATTTAAATGAAAGGAAGTGATAAAGATATCGATATTCTTT
>APFE031274588.1:70070-81696 GCA_000404065.3 Pinus taeda | reverse complement strand
TTTTGGGTAAGTTGGTACATCAACTTCCCGGGGTCGCGAATTGGTCATATTATCTCCGTTTAACGCACATGATAGCCCATTGGAAAGATATCTCCGAGGACTACGATGGAAAAGATGATTTTTTGTTAGAAAATTCATTGGTGGTAGATTTCCCAAAAAACGTCGTTTAGGGCCTCAAAATGGCTCCGAAATTTAGTACCCGAAAAACTGCTAAAAATAGTAAATTGTGCTATAATTAAGGAAAATGAAAAATTGAAAGAGACAGATGTGGGGGTCGAAATTGAAAGAGACAGGTGTGGGGGTCCAAATGGGATAGGTGGGTGGCCACCAACATCCACTTGGATCACTGGGACTCCTACACCAAATGGTCTGAGGTCTAATTGGGACTTCTTACGGGGGAGATCCCCTTACATGTTGGCGGGTCCAACACCGTCAACATTTTGGTGCTAGAAGGAGGGCCAGATTACAAGCTGAGCCCTCACATCTATTTTGAATCTCTACATATCTATCATGACTAACTACCGAGTTCCTCTTCCATAGTGTATGTCTTAAGGAAACAACTTCATTATCTCATAAGAGCTCTCATATAACTTGTCACATAGAACATATGATGGTGGAGGCTATGTAGCCTCGGTTAGGCACGCGGTCAGCGTTGTAGGCTCATGCGAAAGACATGGAATCTTTGAAGAATACATGACCTACACGTTCTTTGTCTACATAGTTCGAGGGCACCCAATGCATTGGTGTGCCACGTTGCCTAAAAAACCAATTCATTCTCTTGCTCTTCTAGTCGCAGAGATAGACCATGCTTTCAATCACTTTAACCATAAAGCACTCAATCAATAAATTCTAAAATTATGAAAAGCTCCCGATGAATCCGTTGATCAGTTTTACACACGCTTTTGTAATCTTGCATATCAATTTCCTGAAGATGAAATTGATTGGGAATTTCTTTATGGAAGATTTCAGTATCTTCTTCACATATCCAAACCCAACTAAGCACACATCAGTAATGGAGCTACACAATCGTAGGCAAGCATAGTTGTTGTCACAAGTGACTGTCTGTCTTCACCTCATGAAACAACTCCACTACCATGGAGTGATGTGGGAGATCATGCACACACATCTATAACTATCACATCCTCCCACCCCACCTACTCTTGATATCTATGTAGATTTAGCTTGCAAGCTTATTGGTTGTCACGTGGATTCATTCCCTCAACCTATTTCCCCACATTCTATTGATCCTCCAGATTGTACTATCTTATGTTCTTCCATTCTAGACTCTTCACCTGTTGTGAATGAGGATCAAGTTGTCGATGGAGTTGGTATATGCAGCTAACCCACGCCATCATTCATGATGAGTGTGTGCGGGAATCTAAAGGCGAACCCTCAGTGAAGGACGACTCCCTTCTATTCCTTTATCCTGACATCCCTTGTGATTCTGCCACTGTTGATTTCCCATGTGAAAACCCATTTCCACATGTTTCTACTTCTGATCATTCACAGGACACGTCGGATGTCAGTCTATCATTATAGTGCGGAGAGGACGCATCTTCCTCCGAAAATCCATCCAAACTGTCATCTGTCATTTCAAAAAACATAGAGGGTGAACATATTTGCTTCTCAATAAGTCGGGATCCCTCTTCCACGTCTGAAATGAATAAGTGCTATGCACAATTATGAATATGAAAAATGAAAAAAATGAAAAAGTGAAAAAACTTAAAAAAAATGAAAATGAATAAGGCAAAAGAAGAGAAAGGCTTCCTGTGTAGAGAGGTGATTCAACTAAATCCATTGGGGTACTAACAATTCCTACATGACTCTATTGGGCTACTACCCAAGCCTGTTGGCAGCTGAGCAACACCAAAGATGAAACTAAGACTCTGATGATTATACTGATTTTGCACCAATATACCCCTCAAACCTAATTGAAACAACTGTGTTGACTTGGCTTAGAATGTGTGTCAATCAACCAAGAGCTTGGTAGATGCTACATCTTACAATAAAGAAAATGTGGAAACCAAGACGAACTTAGAACTGAACAATACTTCCGGAGGTGTTAGACTTGCTTTTCACGAACAAGGTCCATTCAAAGAGCTAGATTTATACCAGTGTGTCGCCAAGTGTTGTAGCGGCTATAACCACCCTCCAAAATTTTGCCTTAGCTTCATTTTGAAGCTTCCCTACCAACCTTTCACACTAGCATGTCTTGTCTTGTCAAGTACACAAGCTTCAGTGATTTCCTTGCAGAATGACAGCCTGACCATCAAATCTTGTTGCATCCCCTTCATGTGTTGTTTCACTGAACTTGGTCCAGCTACAAGCTGACCATCTCCCTCAACAGATTGTGCAATTATGGAGGGAAACCAACCTTCCCTCAAGAAATTGCGCAATTCTATCTGGTATCCTACTGGGCTCTAGAATTGTGCAAATCTGCCTGTCACTGTTCACTGAGAAAATTGTACAATTCCTCCCAGCAGGACTGCTCAACCCAAAAATTGTGTAATTCTGGGAAACAATCAGCTACTTTCCAAAAAAACTGTGCGATCCCTCTAGGCAACCAACCTAGCTCCCTCTCATAAATGCACATTTTTTCCTCCTAACTGACCAAACTGTTGCATGTGTAGTTCAGTTGAGTTGACCAGTTCCCTCCAGTATCGAGCAAAACTGATTTGCTTGCATGGGCTGCTCCTCCCAAGGCAACATGCAAAGGCATCCCTTGATTCAGGGATCTATTTTTAGTAGTTGTAGTTAACATGCAAGGATCATCTCAGAAATTTCCCACTAAGTTTTGCTTTTCTTAGATTTGTGGCATGCCCATCACAACCTAGATCTTATCAAAACTCATCAACTGGGCATTACAGATCTCATTCCTCACATCAACCTTGTAGCTCTCACATCCCACATTGCATCTAGGTGTCGTCAGCACATTCAGCTCAGTTTTCTTGGGGTAAGCCCACTGCTCATGACTTGTACTGCGTTTCTGGCACTTTTTGTGTTTCGCTTCATATGAATGTTGTCTTCTTGATTTTAGTGAGTGTTTGTTATCATTTTGATACATACCATGTTGTACTAGCACCGTTTCAATTTTTGTTAACATCTCATTGTTGTCGCATGCATGAAACTACTTTTGCACAGACGATCATCGTTGCGACGACTCGCTTCACACACATGCATGCCTTCTCATTTCCTGAATCCTACATTTTTTTTTGCATAAATGATCATTCACTCTTGTTTGTAATCATATCATCATGCATTCACACTTCTCATGTCTTCAGTCGCCCGTCGGTCGGACTAGGCAGCCTTGGCCTAGACTATGCCTTCCCTGGCTAGCACTGTGGATTTCGAGAAGTGAAGGCTCTACCTTCCCTCTAGAAATTGTGCAAGTCTAGCTAGACACTGACCTCTAGGCATGCATTGCACAATTCTTAGAGGCAGTGTCCTGTTGGCCCCAGAAACTGAGCAATGCAGTTTGCTGGTTGCATGTCACTGCTGACTGAAATTGTGAATTGTTCAATTTCAATCCTCAGCAGGCCAAGTTCGACTATGCATTCAGTCAACCTCCTGACATCCCAGACTATGCCTAGCGCAGTTTTGGTAGTCAGTCTCCTGACCTCCCGGCAGAAATTGCGTGACCTTCATGATCATTCACACAAGTATGCTGCAAGTCATTTCTCAAGTTCATTTTGGTTTTTGACTGATAGATTGCATGACATGAGTGTTGCCATGTCTCTAGGTATTACAGGTGTTCATCTGCCTCTTGGTAGCACAGGTACAATTGTTTCCAAGAGAGCAGAGTCAAAGACACCATTTAGAGCACACTTGGGGATGCAGTCGATCAAGTGTCTATGAACTTTCCTACCCACGAAGACATCAAGTTGTTCATAGACAGGGACATCAAGATATGATGGCAGCAACATCACAACAAGCACCACCATCAATAGCAGCTGAGGGAAGCATACGAGATGCATACAAATGCAAGAGGAAGGTTATTAATAACAGAGACGTGGAATAATGTTACAAGCTCACGAAGATTCACTTGTGATAAAATAAACTTTGGAGACTCAGGCTATGAGGTGACAACATGACATTAAGATCCTGTAAAGGCATTGGAAGGAATTGAGAAGGAGTTTCATGTGCTAAAGATACAAATCAAGGAAGAACATGAGCTGCATAGATGAGTAAATGAGTTATAGCAGGAATAGATACAGTAAGAGGCGCAACATGCACTCACGGATGAAACTTCGCTCGTACAAGTTATAGATCCATCCCAGTAGCTGACACGGAGCAGACATGGTGAGCAGTGTTGTTTATCACATCCAAGGGAATTCAGTAGCATGCATGTCATTGTGCGCACACATGCGATCTAACCTATTTGGCACACTCACCAAGGAAAAGACAAGAAGCAAGTTCGACTGGAGCTGAACATGCAATTGACAGTTGATGCGAATGATCACTAGCACACACTAGAAGATCAACACGGACACTATGCATCAGTGTTTCGTCGATTCAACCGCACCCAAGAAGACCATGCACATGTTAGAAAACGAGTTGGATGGAGGAGCCACACCAATGCATCAGAATGCAACAGAGGCAAGAGTTTGCTTCAGAAAGATGTCACCATGGAGTGCATGCACACCATCACAGATGACCAAGCTTGGCATCAACTCACCACCTTCACCATCACAACCATGTCAAAGAGTTGGTCTCATCACAATTGACCGAGTGCCAGTGATGTCTTGCATAACTTGCTCAGGCCATTTTGTCTCACATGAGCACATGTTCATTGTAATAATGTCCTGTCAAGTGGAAGTTCAAGTGTCGATAATTGGATGCAATAGTCATAGAGTAGATGAAGAGTCATGAGGGTAGACGAACTGTCACAAAGGGGAATGTCAAGGGCCACCCCACCCTTTGCTATAAATATAACCTCATAACTCATTGTAAAGGATTTTGGCCATCCAAGCTTCTGATAGGGCTACTTAGAGAAAGCTTCGAAAATATTGTAATGAGCCTTGGCTTCTCCATTGCGCATAGCTAGTATATCTCTTTGTAGGAGCAGGTCGTTATGGCTATAACGTTTCGCTATCGGAACTAGTGGTTGGACATGGATGTATTGTGTGACTAGAACTTACACTTCTTAGTATAACAAAAGCTAGCATGTTTCATGCATATGTTGTATTGTATTTCAACTATTTGTTTACTCTAAATGATATATGTATCTATTTGCTTACGCATGTATGTATAGCTATTTCAGTGTATGTATGTATGAATCTTTCTTAAACGTGTTGTTGGTTTAACCATCACTTTGGATTGCTAGCTAACTTACCTTCCATGTTGTGATGCATCTTTGCTCATGTGTTCCCTTCTTAACATTGTGCTATCATAGGTTTTCAAGGGGCACACTCAACTCAACCCTCGTGTGTTAGCACCTCTCGTGCACCTTCCTTGGATTGTTGCAGTTGTCACACCCTTGATACCAATAGAGACATCTTACTTGCCTGTATGCGAAATCATAGTCAAGGAATTACCGTACAACCCACTGCTGGGATTCCTACACCAAATGGTCTGAGGTCTAATTGTGACTTCTTATGAGGGATACCCCCTTACATGTTGGTGGGTCTAGCACCATCAACAGATTACACATTCAATTACTTTTGTGTGAGAAAAATGAGTATAGACTGAATGGACTACAAATTGTGAAGATAATTTTCAATAGCAAAAATATTTATTAACCAATACACCTATTCTAAAAAATGTAGATCCAAATGAGGATATTTTGGTGTTCATAAATGCATGTAAAGAAGGTCTTAGTGGACCCCTTATGCAATATATGTGTGTCATATGAATTGAAGAAAATCAATGAACATGAAAGAAATTATGCTACCCATGGCTTGGAGCATACAACAATTATCCATGCATCGAAAATGTGAAGACATTATCTTATGGGATGAAATTTTGAGTTGAAAATAGAACATAGCAGTTTGAAATAATCACATAGACAAATTAGATGGTTGGAATGCTCTAGTGAATCTGAGTTTGACGTCAAAACCTTAAGGGAAAAGAGAATAAAGAGGTTAGTTCACTTAGCATTAAGAGGGTGAATGTAATGCACGCTATAGCTATTAGCATATACAACATAGAATTGAAAAGAATAATTTTGGAAGATTAGGATCAAACTAACACTATTTACAAATTAAAGAAGGCTTACAACAAGGTAATTCAGACCAAAAAATTAACGACTACATGCTAGAAAAGGATGGAAACCTCTAGCAAGGGAACACAAGTTTATGTTCCTAATGATCAAGCATTGAGAAATTTAGTGGTGAGAGAAATGTGCAATACACCATATGTTGGACACTAGGGTACCATAAAACTATTGGATAATAGGTTGATTACATAGCAAAATGCATGTAATGTTAGAAGGTAAAGGATAACATAGACATGCAACATGATTTCTATATATTGTCCATTAATAACTAGATTTCCTAAATCCCAAAACGAAGAGCTTCCTTACCAATCTATTTTAGAGCACTAGAGGGGATGGAGATTGTATAAGGGACTATGATACTTAGAAATAAATACCATCCTTAAATTGAGAAATATGATGGGAAAGAGAGTTGGCTAGTAGGAATTATTGTAGGAGTCACATCATTGTTAATTAAGTAGGTATTGGTCTCTTAGCATTGAATATAGACGTTCATAGGAGCATGCTCACCTTTTTGGAATCATATCCATATATTAGGGGTAGCCTATTATAGAGAGAATTAACCCAAAAATAACTATGGTTGGACGGAATGTTTTACATTTGTAGATAGTTGTGTAAAACATTTGTAAGGATAAATATTCCAATCACTCCATCATTTGATATGTAAATTTTATGCTTGAATGTTACATTAAATTTTTGTTGTGTATGTTTAAATGTTGTTGCACATGATTAATTCATCTACACTCTTGAATTTTAAAATCATGGATAGTCACATGATACATTCATTTCTTTCAAAATGGTATTAAAGTTAGATTTATGGTAACCAACCTTAGACTAAGGGTCTAGGTATGTCACTCATTGTCTTATTGGTATGTTGTCAAAACCTAGAAAATTTTCATGCAGAAGAATAAGTTATGAGGTTTAATGACATTTATCTCAAACATCCACAAAGAAATGCAAAAAAGATACCCATAGAATAGAGAAAGTAAACCATAAATGAATCCCAAAGAAAAATGATTGGTTCTTATTCATTTGGCAATGGAATTTTTATAGTTTTTCAAAGAGATCACCAATTGAAGAGTCAATCCTTAAATTTGGCATGCATACAAATTAAAGGGTATAAGAAACAAAAAAAAATGCAACTAACTAACAAACTAGCATTTAAGATCTAGAAAGGGATCCTTCATGAGAGGTGAACTACTAGTGATGATGCTCCTTGACAATCATGGCCTAATGTGTCACATTAGGTCCTCCAAGCTTAGATGGATATTTCCCCACTTTCTTCTCAATTGAGTGATGGAACTATGTATGTGAAATTACTACTAGATAGGTTATCACTAAACTTGCAAGTGCTACTAAAAATGATATAATGAGCAAGGTTACAATGATGTGCACGAGCATATGAATACAAACCTACTCAATGTGCAGATGAAAAAACCTATGCTATGAAAAAAAATGAAAAATATGGTTGTAAGCTACCAAACACTACTAACATCATAATTTGCCCATCGTAAAATTCTAATATATAAAGTGAAACAAAGATCTTATCCAAAATGTAAAAACTCATTGTGTCAATTACCTCACTCTTACATCTCAAATATTTAAGCTCTTAGAAAATTTTGACCTCCAAAATATTTAACATGCAGAATTTTGTGACATTTCACAATAAAGAAAAGTTTTTATTTTCCACACCATTTAAAAAAACAAATGTGGAAAATCTAATGTCGAAAATATTCCAATAAATTTAAAACTGATTACTCAAAATTGAGTAGTTTCAAATATATCTATCCATCCCATAATTTAACACATATTATTCAAAATAGGGCTATTGTTCAAAATTGGGCGTGTGGTTAAACATATTGAACCATGATCTAATTCCAACCAAAAATGCAAAGGTATAAGAATAGTCTGGCAGGGAAATATCAATCTCCAATCTTCGCTCGAAATATATGGAAATAGATATTGGTCATTGGATCGATCTTTAGATCTAGATTGATTCTTGTTCTTCAAATCCATTGAACTTTGATGCCTTAGCTGCAGATTTGTTCTACATTTTCCAGTGATTCACCGACAGTTAGGGTTTCAGGGTTGAGTTTCAATACCTTCACCAATTTGTTTGGCACCTATTTTCGTGAATAAGATGAATCATGGGCGAGTGCATCACAACTTAATGATGACTCTCAACATGCAATCATCCCCATGAAATCACTCCCCTCGGTCTAGATGATTCACCCATATTGTAAGCGGGATGTTACAATGGATATATTCATTACTGTGAGGAATACCATGTCTCGGACTGAATATTGAATTACTCTGGTTTCCTTAGATGCCACTGAAATATGTTACTTTGTAGTGAAGGAGGGGCACAGTGGTCCCGTCAAATGCATCCATCCATGTCACTACCTAGGATCTCCATGCTAGTTCATTTATCACTTACAGTGGAAGCCTTTGCGAAATGGTGAAGGTGTAGATGGGTCGTACAAAATCCACCATGGAATCTCGTCCAAAATTTGAGATTTTTAAATTTCAGGCAATCTTCAGATTGGAAAATTGATCATGTCCAACTTCAGTATGTATAGATTTAGCTCTACGATGATATATATATTAAGCGAAGTTTATCATAAACCTTCCTAGAATTGAGTATATCATAGTAAAGCTGGTCTGGACTCATTTCTTCTTTGTAGCACAAACCCCTAGCATTTGGACCACCAATAGCAACAGAGTAACCACATGAAGTTTTAGCTGCAACATTGCCAAGGAAGGTTGTAATCTCCTTCCGTTGCACCAAATTTCGTGCAATAGTACCAAATCATATGCCCTCGAACTGTGTAGACACGTTGATGAAGGAATAGTAATCCCAGAAACATGACGCATGAGCCACCAGGTTATTCCTCTTGGAGAAGAGTTCATCGAAATTTTCCACTTTGAAAATCTCTGATATATTATGGTTGCAGCAATAAACCCCCTTTCATTCCCGTCCCTTATGCAGATCTTCATTTTCTTCTTCGATGCCAGTGAAACATTCATACACAGTTCCAATGCCAACAAAACAACCAAACAAATCATTCTCATCGCCATGAAAGGCGAGATCTATACCAGATATAATGACATATACAAATGGCTTCTCATAGACAAATCTATTAGGACAGCGGGGATTTGGATATGTATATAGGAATTCATCCAAGAAGAATAACTATAGCAGTGAACCAGCTTAAAGATGGTGGGATCCAGGGAAAGCGTGAGTTTCAAACATAAGTTGAAATAATTAGTCATGTGCATCATCGCCACCTTGCCTCATTGGTGGGTTATTGCATAACTGGTAGCCAACGATTGATTTTTTATGGGTTTGTTCCTAATGATACATTAAAACACAATCTGCATGGTAAATAATTCTTGTGTAGCATTTTTTCCATTTTTCTTTCATCGTAATGCATGTGTTTGACTTCCCTTTAATTTTATTGATAGAAGTGAATTGTTGAAGATTTTGAAGCTTAAGGTCAATATTCAGGGTCCCAAAATTGAGTATATATATCTTGGAAAAGCTCATAAATTAATTCACAATGTTTACTTTTGTCAAGTTTTCCTTTGGTTCCCCTTAAACACATTATGAATGCACTCTCCTGTCCAGTCCAATCTATGGCATGAAATCAAGTCTGGACACAATTTAAGGTATGTTGGAGAAAATGGTATAGTTGACTAAATGATTTTTTATTTTGTTTTGTGGTTAGATTCTCAAATTTCATAAACAATCTTGAAGTTATCGTGCGAGTAAATATATTGGAGTCTAAGATTGCACAGTTGGAGGAGTCTGAGATTGCACATTTTGTATTCACAAGTAATTCTCTCTCTATATGCATAATGACCGATTGGAATTTTTTTCTTATATTAAGACATAATAAGTTTATTTTTCTAGGATGATGTCGATGAAATTTCCAGTTTGTCGTCAGTAACAAACATCTTTAACAATGACTTCAATACATAAGGCATGGACAATTAATGATTACGTGAATTTTATAATAGAGATATTTGTTCAATGCACATTGCATTTAGAATCAATTGCACAATATAATATTTCAATTTAGGCATTTAGACTACTCTTTTTATCTAAAAATAGGAATAGAAATTAGCATGCCATAGTCAGATTACATTTGACATATTTGTTGATTAGATTTCAATATATTGTGGTTTGATATAGATAGCAACATTTGCAGAGAATCCTTTAAGGTTAAAATATTACAAATATGCATTTTCTCTATTGAACATGAACCCCTGTTCTACTAGCAAAAATTTAAGAATATCTATATTATTTATTACGAAAACATGCGAGTCAATGATTATTCTTATAATTTTTTTTTTGGATATCCCTTCACAGTGTTTTGATCTCTAAATGCTTTTTTTACAGGTGAGTTCACAGACATAATCGACAGATACTTCTAAGTGAGTATCTTTTTTCTTCTAATATATGTTACAATCATGACAAGAGTAGTTTATCAAGATCATCTTCCTGCTATTTTATATTATGATTACTTGGTTATTGTCCTCTGACAAATACAACATTTAAATGTTCCTGTAGAAAGGAAATTTTGTATGCCATTGATGTCCAACTCATAGCAGTACATAAATAATTAGGCATGGCAAAAGCTTGCGTTGATGCTACAGGGTTTTCAGTAGATCACTTGGAGAACCTCATCCAATTCGTACAATACTTTGGATCTACTCATTTGAGGTGAGGATTCAGTTCCCATTCAAGTGTAGCGAGGCTATTTATGTCGTAAATGTGTTAGGTTTTAACTATTTTCTTGACATGAATAACTAAGCTACAGACAATTCTGCGTTTCATTTGAAATAAACTGCCATTTTGGTTATATATTGTAGGGATGCTTGGGCCCAATATAAAAAGAACTAGGGACCAGTTAGGATCCAAACGATCCAATAAAAATGGAAGCAATAGAAAAGAAAAGGAATTTGAATATGATTAACTTGATGGAGAATCAGGATCCATGTTAGTCGATGCCCCTGCTAAGCAGGATATTTATACGTTTACAAAACAAAATTATATTTCTTCTTTTGGGAAGCTTCAATAGAAAATGTAAGTGTTGGCATTATGAGACAAGTGTTGTCCTTGATGGAAAATCACTCAGATGATAAATTATAGTGCAGCAAAGTTATTTTCAAGTTCATGGAATTTTATGCAGAGAAAAGTTTACTTCATGTAGAGAAATGTTCACGGAATTTTATGCAAAGAAAAGTTTATTTCATGTAGAGAAAAGTTCACGGAATTTTATGCAGAGAAGAGTTTATTTCATGTGGAGAAGAGTTCACGCACTTTCATGGTTCGTTCATGGTATTAGTCCCACAGTTTTTGATCCTATGGTTTTGGCCCGTGGTATTGGTCCATGATTTGAGGAAGAGCTT
>APFE031274588.1:43698-61002 GCA_000404065.3 Pinus taeda | reverse complement strand
AAGAAATTCTGATGATGTCAGGTCAACCTCAAGGCAGTCAGTAACCGCCTGGGGGGCAACCTCAAGGTACTCAATATGCACCTGGGGGGCAACCTCAGGGTACTCAATATATGCCTGGGGGGCAACCCCAAGGTACTCAATTTGCGCCTGGGGGCCAACCTCAAGGACAGTACATACCTACGGGACAGTACATTCCTCAAGGTCAACCCAGACCCAATATCTACCCCAAGGTCAACCTCAGTACCAGTATGTACCCCAAGGTCAACCTCAATATCAGTATGCACCCCAAAATCAATATCCGTACGTACCTCAAGGTCAACCCCAGTATCAGTACGTGCCTCAGGGTTATCAACCCCAAGGTCAGTACCCACCTCAAGGTTACCAACCGCCTTCTGGTCAACCGTATTATCAATTTTACCCTCAACTCGGTTATGGTCCTCAGTATTCTCAAGGTCAATACCCCGGAACAAATTTGGTGTGGGATCCATCTCAGAATCAGCAGGTCTTGCAACTGAATGTGCAGTCGTCATCCCAACCTGGACAGGTCGCTGGTCCATCTCAGCAACCCGTCCAGTCTACGGCTCAAACTTCTGCACCTTCTGTAGTTTCTTAGGTTGGGGCCTAGTACACCTCGTACTCCGCCTCAAACTTCTGTTGCAACTACTGCAACATCTTCTCCATCTACCCCACCTTCTTCCGGAGTATCAGCAGCTCCGGTTTCTACTGTTCCTATATCTGCTCCTCAAACATCTTTACCTCAGTCTGGATCTACGGTCCAGACTTCGGTCTAGATGCCTGTAGGAAGTACGGTTGTTACTTCTCAACCTCAATTTGTTCAACCTCCGTACCAGGGACATTATCAACCTCAATATGGTCCTGCTGCGCAGCAACCAACCTATCAGTGTCAACCATACCCTGGGTATACATATCAACAACCTTTGCAACCCCAGTATGGTCCGGTTAATCCTAGTTTTCCAGGAGGACAAAATATCCTGAATGCGATTCCCATTCCGAGTTATCCTGGATATCCTCCTCCTGGGGCTGGTTTGCAGACTCCAAGTTTCAGAGACCCTAATCGTCAGTTACCATTCATTTCAACTTTGGATTTACCTGACTTGACGCGCCTTACGAACGATCCAATCAATTATCTTCCGTATTGGCCGCCAACGCCGCATAAGTTGCCTAGTGACATTCCAAAGTTCGAAGGTAAGCCTGGAGACGATTCGTCTAATCATGTGATGACTTATCACCTCTGGTGTGCATCCAACTCCATTTCTGATGATTCTATTCATTTACGTTTGTTTCAACGCACTCTAGTTGGTCTTGCGCCCAAATTGTTGGCATTATGGCTAAAGTGTTGTCCTTGATGGCAAATCACTCAGATGATAAATTATAGTGCAGCAAAGTTATTTTCAAGTTCACGGAATTTTATGCAGAGAAAATTTTACTTCATGTAGAGAAAAGTTCACGAAATTTTATGCAAAGAAAAGTTTATTTCATGTAGAGGAAAGTTCACGGAATTTCATGCAGAGAAAAGTTTATTTCATGTGGAAAAAAGTTCACGCACTTTCATGGTTGGTTCATGGTATTAGTCCCACAGTTTTTGATCCTATGGTTTTGGCCCGTGGTATTGGTCCATGATTTGAGGAAGAGCTTGCCTATATAAAGCAAAGGAGATCATTTGGCTTGGGTATGCTTTTGGGTTGCATATCTTAAGATCTGAATTATTGGGTTATTGTTTCAAAAGCTCGATCTATATGAAAGTGAAGTGGAAAGCGAATCTGTGAAGGGTGATCTCTCGAGCGCTGCAGCTGCGGAAGTACGGAGGCGCCACAGGAGACGCCACAGAGGCGCCACAGAAGGCGCAGTGTGTAGACGCCACAGAGGCACCACAGAAGGCGCAGTGCGAAGGCGCCACAGAAGGTGCAGTGTGAAGGCGCCACAGAAGGCGCAGTGCGGAGACGCCACAGAGGCGCCACAGAAGGCGCAGTGTGGAGACGCCACAAAGGCGCCACAGAAGGCGCAGTGCGGAGGCACCACAGGAGACACCACAGAGGCGCAACAGAAGGCACAGTGCGGAGAAGCCACAGAGGTGCCATAGAAGGTGCAGTGCGTAGATGCAATAGAGGCGCCACAGAAGGTGCAGTGCGGAGACGCCATAGAGGCACCACAGAAGGTGAAGTGCGGAGGCGCCACAGAGGCGCCACAGAAGGCGCAGTGCAGAGACGGCACAAAGGTACCACAGAAGGCGCAGTGCGGAGACGCCACGGAGGCGCCACAGAAGGCGCAGTGCGGAGATGCCACAGAGGCGCCACAGAAGGCGCAGTGCGGAGGGGCCACAGGAGATGCCACAGAGGTGCCACTAAAGGCGCAGTGCGGAGGTGCCACAGAAGGCGCAGCTGCGGAGGTGCATGGCGCCACAGAAGGTGAAGTGCGTAGCGACGCGGGCCAGAGAAAAGGAAATTGCGTATCTGTCTTAAGATCTTTTGTTGACTGATTTTTTTGTTGACAAGGTAATCTGGGTTTAGTTTACTGTTATTGTGGATCTGGTTATCTGGGTGACTTACTGGTACTTGATGATCATTTGATGTTTATGGATCCAGTTTGAAAATTTATGAAAAGTGGTCCTTGAAAGAAAAGAAGTAGGGGTTGTAGCTCCCTTCCAGGAGAGACTGGAAAACGAGAGAGAGTTGTAGCTCTCTGCGGGTTGCAGCCTGCGTAATGGTAAAGGACTGCACCAGTACAAGACCATTGTAAAAGGAGTTTCTAATTTGAAAGAAGATAGAGACATATTGCAGCAGGTGGTTTTCACCCACATTGGGTTTCCACCTTATATCTGGTATTCTTTGATGTGACTGTCTGTTTTTCTTGCTCATTATTTTATGGTACTGATATGCAAAAATAATTCAAAGTGTAAATACGGAAGATTTGTTAAAAGAACTAGATAACACTGATTCACCCCCCCTCTCAGTATTATTTTCAACAGTAAGATTAAGAGCCCTGTCATTCTAGTGGTCCCCCACTTGGTCATTCAGAGTCTTTCGATAATGCTAACAATGAGAACTTTAAGGATTATGGTAAGATTGTGATTGATAGCGAATGGAAAAATTCTCAAGTCACAGATGAACCCGTTGATATAACCGATGACTTTATGGGTAGAGACGAGAGAAGTTGGGAATCTAAATTTCAAGAGAAGGAAGTTTTAAATCCAACCATTCACTCCCCTGACAGAGAAAAACGTTTGAATATGGAATCTACAAGTCATGAAAACAATAATAATTATGACGTGGTCACCAGAAGACTAAGCGTTCAAGCTACAATGAGTCTATTTGAAAACAAGAAAAACAACATAAGTCATTCAAATGAATGTTGTATAAATATTGTAGATTCAAAAAATCAAACGTTATTGTATATGGGAGAAATGATTTCAAGGAGATTTAGTGGAGAGAGTGACATGAGCATGGATTATCATTGCAACAGTCCACCAACAATGAAAATGAAGAACATATATGTGTATAGAATTATGTTCTTCGAAATACTGAGATGCAATTGCAACTGAAGGTAGATGAACTTGTTCTATTTCCAAGGAAGTTTTTTGAAAGCTGCAACACCAAACTTTAGTTGAATGAAGAGATAAGGAAGAAGGCGAGAAAAATTGAAGCACCTTCTACTGGAAAATTCAAAAGCCATGTTGGGCCTAATGCTCTAGTAATGAACATCAACATTGAACATTATGAAGGTATGGAATTGAAAGAACCAACCACTAAGAAGGAAATAGATGATAATTCTAGAATGTTCAAAAATTCCATGGATTTGAATCTACAAATTTTGGAAAGAAATGATTGAAAATAGAGAGAAAGAGGCGTAGTTGGGTTATGGGTGTTTCTCTCGGGAGATAAAAGGGAAACACCATGAATTATACATGTTGAAAAAAGAAGAAAAGTTGAGGGAGATAGAGCCTTCAAAAACGTTGGAGAATGAAGCAAAATTTAAGGTGATGGAGAAATTCCTAGAACAGAGTAAAGTAGATATTGAAGGGAAGAGAAATGTGCTAGCCATATTAATGTTCTGAACCAAACTGCAAAGGATGGAGAAGAGGAAACTAATGATTTATTCAAGGAACACATAGGTAACAAGCAGAGTACAAAAGTTACATTCAAAAATTCTGCTCTTGTTGTGATGGTTTCTCCTCCATATTCTAAGAACCTACCAGGGTAAACGAGACCATCCAAACCAATCCCTTGTCTCACTACAACTTCCATTTCTATTTATTCAAATATGAAAAGGAATAAATCTAGGATGGCTAAAAACCAATTAGCTAGATCTGTTCCCGACTTTACAGATCCTAAAAAGGAAAATACCAAACCCTCTCTAGGGAAATCTGGTTTTGGTTTCACTTCAGTTTATGAAAAGATAAGATCCTTTTCTTATGCACAACATCAAAATAAGAAAAAGAGTTGCAATCAATCTACTTCTCCTATATAGGTTAACTACTCTCTATCTGCAAACAATATGAATGAGAAAAAAATGACACAACAAAGATATGATGAAAAGTTGTGCCACTATGAGTGAATTGAAGAGTTTGTCAGGCCCAAGGTATGAAAGAGGTATATTTAGCCCATTGAAGGCTTCCAAAGCAAACAAAAATGGTAGCTCTATTGAAAGTACACCTTTCCTCACCAAAGGCAGAGGACCAGTAGTAAGCATTGGACCTAGAACTACTGAAGCTAAATTTTCTCCTCTGAAGAACATGGGGTATAAAAGTTTAGACAATCAGGGTAGAATTTTTCAATCACCAAATGTTATAGATGCAGAAAATTATAGCATGGCGTTGACAGTCGGGACCTGCCAACATTCAGGGGATCACCCCTATATGATGTCCCAACTAGACCTCACACTATTTGGTGTGGGTGTCCCATCTGGTATGATGGCCCGGTTACCATTATCTTAAATTTTTTCCTTAGCTATTGTTGGTTAGCACAAGATAGTGGTTTGGTTTGTCTTCAAGTAGTGAGTTTCGTGTGCCTGGTGACTAATAGTGTTACTTGTGTCAAGGTTCCTTCACCGGAGAGAGGAAGGGTGGGAGTGAGTCCCAAGTTGGATGAGAGGAAACCAAACTCTATTAGGAACACACAACACAATAGGATGTGCACAGTGTCCATAGGAGGAATCCACATGGATGTGGTAGTCATAACACACAAGGGAAGATAGCACATACAACACTCAATGGACAGTCTGCACGAGTGTAAATATCATTATAGAAAGTTTTCGTGAAAGGTTCTGCATCATGTCTGGGAGGTGACGGACACGGGTAGGACATTGTTAACATAATATACAACACATTTTCATTCATATATATGTACTAGAATAGTTGAATGAATCCAAGTGTTAAATACAGGTTAAAGCAACATGCATTACAAGTGTTCAAGATGAATCTTACAAACAAATACAACACATATGTGAAAATTTCTTGGCCTATTAGCAGGATTCTGAATTATGCAAAAGTTCCAAGACACATCGGTACACCATACATCACTAACCCCGTGGGTGGGGAATTGGAGCCACTACTTACTCTCAAAAAAAAAATTAGAAACTCTCAAGGCTATATGGGAGGAGCCAAGGTGAAATTCCTTTCCATGTACAAATGAGGGGGTATTTTTAGCTAGGGTGAAACTGACCCTTGTGGTTGTTCAACTACCCTCATGACTATTTGACTTCTATGACCTTTCAACTTTACATGACTCTTGATATGACAAGTGGGTCTCTTAGAATTCCTCGTTACATTACATTGATTGACAGTATGGCCCACAGTGGAGATATGGATGACATGACTTATGACAAGGCTCAACATGAGAATGGTGGGACGTTGATGCTACTGCTAGTGCATGTCGAGCTGTAGTGTTGGAGTGATGTATGTCCTCATGGTGTGTCACAGCTTCACCTCCGCATGGCATGGTGGGTGGAGTCTTCGATGGTCGTTGGTTCGTTTGATGTTGTATTTTCAAATTTCTTCATTTATTGTACTTGCGCATGCCAAACATGTTCGTTCATTCACGAAAATGCACATCCGTCCATCCATCCGTCTGTGAACTCATGGTCGTCCATCCATCCATTTGTGATCACATCTTCGCATGTTCATCTGACCATCCGTCCATCCATCCGTCTGCGAAATCATGGTCATCTGTCCATCCATTTGTGATACTATCTTCACATGTTCATCTGACCATCCGTCCATCCATCTGTGATCACATCTTCGCATGTTCATCTAACCGTCCATCCCTCCATGAACACATCCTTGCACGGTCATCTGTTAGCGAACACATCTTGCATGGGTCATTTGTCTATTCATTCAAGACCAAGTGCTCTTGCATGCTCTCTCCTTTGTCATGCCATCTATCGTTGCATCACGTTTGTGCATGTACCTGTATCTGCAGTCACTCATGATGAGACGACATCAAATCCATAAATATCCTAGTCTACCATGATGCATGGTCACTCTGGATGCAGGTAATTGGGAGAGTAGATAAGGCTGGATGGGATGTGAGTTCTAGGCACTATTGGTGAAAACTATGTAGGAGACACTGGGATATGAAGTTGGGCATGTTGGTCCGGGAGTGACTATCAACGGGGTCTGGCTTGGCTGGCGGACAAATCTACGCAAATTTGGGAGGAGCTGTCTGGGCTCCTGGGAGGGTGGGAAGACAAGGATTGCACAACTTTTTAGAGGAGTAGAGTCGGGCTGCATGGTAACTAATAGGCAGACTCTGCACAGTTTTTGCAGGGAGGGGAAATCGGGACACTAACTAGAAGAACTGCACAATTTTGGGAAGGGACCGACAGCAAGCGGCGAGACACTAGCGGGAAAAAGTGCGCAAATGCTAGAAGGCTGGCCTAATGTCCATCTCTGTGTAGTTTCCTAGATGAGCAGACTACTGGGCGGTAGAGGGTTTGCTTGAGAAAATTGCACAATTTTCTGAGAGAGCAGTCAACTCTCTATTAGGTGACTAGCTGGGAAAACTGCAAAATTTTCAAAGGGAAATAGGGACGTACACCTGTAGTCTGTCCTGCCTGTCTGCACAATTTCCCCAGTCATTGGAGTAGGTATGGTTAGCAACCTCTGCACAATTTTTGTTGCCAGTTAGTCCATTCAATGATGGATGAAGGTTTGGCTACGAGAGGGTGATCCAGTCATCAGAACCTCAACAAAATGACTAAGTGTGTGAGTGAGTGAAATGATGCTTTTGTGATCTTGCAAACACACACTCTCATGACTTGACTAAATGACATCCCAAAATATCAAGACACACATGCTCAACATGACTGACTAACAGTGTGAGCGGTAAGCGCAACGTGAGTGATCGAACGTTGGACGACCGTGACGACACTTGTGTGACAATTCATATGACTCCATGTGTGATGACGACAATTGTTTACATAATGAGCATAACATGTACACACGAAGCAGAGACCTTGTGCACAACCAGAACATGGTCACAAACGAGACATCGTTATCAACATGCAGAATTGGTCTATTGAATGGTCAAGAAAGGTAGGTGTGTAGAATCATACGAGCTCACAAAGTGAACCAGAGTGCATGAAAAAATCAAGTACGAATCTCAAAGGAGGCTCTAAAATTGGATGCGGGCCAAAATTTTAGAGGGTGTTGTAGCCACTGCAACACTTGGCGACACACTAGTAGAACTCCAACTTCTTTGTTTTGGTTCATTGATAGCACAGGGCCTTGGTATTTCTAGGAGTATTAAATCATTGTGCGGGTTGCTTTGGTTTCCCCACTTACACCATTGATAGACATCGTTCACTGTTTTCCAACTCAGTCAAACACAGCACAAATTTTAGCTTGATCATAGTGTTTCCAAATGGAGAAGGGTAGTTTGGCTCGCGAGTTGAAGATTTTTAAAGTATAATTTTTCATCTCTGGTGTTGCTCCACTGCCAGTAGGCATTGACATTACCTCGGTGGAGTCACACAGGAACACACATATTTCTCCACTGCCAGCGAGACTAGTCAATACCTCGATGGAGTTGCATGCTTCACCTCTCTGCGTAGGAAGCGTTTCTCTTCTTTCGCCTTTGTATTTTTCTTTTAAGAGAACTGTGCATAGTCACTTATTTATTTTTGGGCAGAAGAGGGATCTTGACTCATTGAGAGCTGAAGAGGTTGTTCCTTCAGAGAAGCATGTAGACCTCTGACATATGTTTCCTCATTTAGATATTTCCCCTTCTTTGTTTCTACTAGTTGGATGAGCATTAAAACGCACAACATAAGAGTGAGTACAGGCATGGGGCTTCCCAGTGTGGACATAGGTTCATGGTTGGACCAGAGTCCCCTTGCAGATAGAGCATAGTTTCTGTTAAGACTTCATCAGCTGAAGGTTACAACCAGTCACAGAGAAGACGCGCGCAATACTAGCCAAGTGTTGTAGTGTCACAAGTCTCTCAAATTTCAGCCGCATGCTCATTCAAAAGCCAGAACTTAGTAGTTGGCAGAACTTATTTCTGGACACAAAAATAGTGAGATATCAAGAAAACAACACAAAACGTAAACAAAAATAGTAAGCCAAGCAAACGAACAAAACATAAATAGTAAGTAAAGCAAGCAAAATAAAAATAAGAAGAAGCAAACATATTATGTACATGGCGCGGGCACGTCCCGACCTACTGAAAATAATGCTTGAGATCTTGGTCATTGACAGGAAGGTTGTCAATCCTCCCGTCAAGTGATTTCAGATGGTACATTTGTGGGCGAAGCTTCTCATGTGTACAGACCAATCCATAGGGAATAGAACTTCATATGTTTGCCTTCATCTTCATGGGGTTTATCCCATTTCAAGACCAAGTCACCAATGTCAAAGTTAGCTTTCTCTGCAAACTTCATATCGAACCATCTCTTGATATAGTTATGGTGGAGTGTAAATTTTTCCTTTTCTTTCATCCTTTTTTCATAGAGCATGCAGAGTGTATGCATCCTATGTTGTACTAGATGGCAAGGCTTGCCTCGGAACTCTTCAGAAAGATGAAGTGTAGGCAAGTAGATATTAGGTGGGAGGATGGCTTCCTTACCATAGACCAGGAAGTACAGTGAGGTATTCAGAGAGGGTTTGGGTGTTACGTGGTCAACGCATAGTGCATTCATCGGGGAGATATGCTAGTTGCATTATTAAGAGTAAACGGTCTTTTTGATTATGACGATGAGGTTTTTGTTCATGGATTCGAAAAAATGGTTTCCCTACTGGTAGTAGTTAGATGAGTGCTTTAACACAATACCATTTTTTAATGCAAACTCATAAAGTTTCAAAAAAGAAAATTATGTTGCATTATCAAAAACAAGTGATCCCAAAATGCCGAAGCATAAGGTGATGTTCTACAGGAGGAAGCTAATGAACTCTTGGTTGTTCACTTGTTTCAGTAGAACTCCTTATGTCCACCACGTGAAGTAATCAGTTGCAGTCATAATGTTTTCTGGGTGGGTAGTTGTTCACAGAGGTGTCTATCTTCCGTTGTTTGAGCTCGGACACTTCTGTCGTCAAGTTTTTTATGAGGTGAGTGAGGGTTCCAATGTCACTTGTTTCTTTGTCTCTTCCCTTACTTGTCGTCGCCTGGGACTTCCTGCTCACGCCCTTGGAGATTTTTGTTGGTTGATCATCCGTGATTACTCCAATCGCGTGCAGGTATTTCTCAATAGCTATAGGCTATTCGCATGTTTCTAGTAGTGTTGGCTTCGCAGCTCGCTTGACGAACTCCACAATGCTAGTCAGCAATGTGGATGTGTATTAATCAACAGTGATGGAGTCATGAGGTTTAGTGTCTGCTACAAATTTTTTCAATATGCATGTAAACCTCTGATTGAAATCCTTTATATTCTCTTTCCCCTCCATCTTCAGGCTTCCCAATTCTTTGAGTAACATCGCCAAGGTCTTGTCATCAGCGAATATGTTTTGAGAAACATGCGTTTGAATGCACCCCAGTTCTGTATGGAATTGAAAGGAAGGTTGTGGTAGCATGCAACTGCATAACCACACAGGGTACATGGGAATAATATACATTCTACATCGTTGTACCATACCTCAAGGGCCTACAACTGTAGATAGAAGTTGTAAAAATGGTCTTATGCTTTCAATGTGCTATCAGGGTGAACTTGATGTTCATTCTCTCTGCTTGCTTTTCCATCCTGTGAAAAACTCCCAGGAGAGCCAATGGTCCCTGAGTCATCCATTCTAGATTTTTTGCTACAACCTCTTCTTCTTCGTCATCCTCTACCTCTTCTTCAAAGTCTGATGGTTTTGACTCTTAGTCTATTGGTTCATCTTCATCTCCGCCTCCTCCATTACCTTACCCTTTACCTATTGTACCAGAGTTTGAGCCCAAGATTATGAGGGTGTCTCTTTCTCCCTCTTAGAATATCGGAGGCTCCTCTCTGTCTTCAACAGCTTCTGCCAGAACTTCAAGTGTGGCAAGAACTCCTTCTTTCACTAATGATAAAACAACCCCAGCGGGAGTGGTGTTTGGCTTCGTTCATGTGTATGGAATATGTTGTATTCCTGGGATCAGTCCAAATGTTTTCGCAAACTAGCAGGTGATGGGACTGACAGAGTGAAGGTGGTGATATGGAATTTGATGTTCAATTCTGGGAGGTGAGATGTAATCAACTGCAGAGTCACGGATAGGTGAGGGAGAGTGTGAGTTATTGCCTTAACCAAATGGTTGATGAATGAGTGTGAGTTATTGCCTTAACCAAATGGTTGATGAATGAGTGTGAGAGGACATTTAGACATATACAACTGGCTTCCCTCCTTCTAGTGCCAGAAATGTTGATGGTGTTGGACCCGCCAATATTCGGTGGATCATCCCAGTATGAAGTCCCAACTAGACCTCCCACCATTTGGTGTGGGTGTCCCATCCAATACGATGGCTCGATTACCATTATCTTAAATGTTTTCCTTAGCTCTTTCTAGTTAGCACAAGAGAGCAGTTTTCTTTGTCTTCGAGTAGTGAATTTTGTGTGCCTGGTGAGTGATGGTGTAACTTGTGTCAAGTTTCTTTCACTGGAGAGAGGAAGGGTGGGATTGAGTCCCAAGTCGGATGGGAGGAAACCCAACTCTATTAGGAACACACAACACAATGGGATGTGCACGACATCCGAAGGAGGAATCCACATGGATCCGACAGTCATCACACAAGGGAAGATAACATGTACAACACTCAGCGGATAGCCCACACGAGTGTGACGGTCGTTACAGCAAGTTTTTGTGAAATTTTTTGTCTCATGTCCAGGAGGTAACCAACACAGGAAAGACAACGTTAACAAAATATACAACACATTTTCATTAATATATATGTATTAGAATAGTTGAATGAATCCAATTGTTAAATACAAGCTAAAGCAACATGCATTACAAGTGTTCAAGATGAATCTTACAAACAAATACAACATGTGTGAAAATGTGTTGGTCTATTAGCAGACTTCTAAATTAAGCAAAATTTCCAAGACACATCAGTACACCATACATCACTAACCCCATGGGTGAGGCATTGGAGCCACTACTTACTCCTCAAAGAAAATATTATAGATTCTGAAGGCTATATGGGAAGATCCAAGGTGAAAATTCCTTTCCATCTACAAATGAGGGGTATTTATAGCTAGGGGTGAAATTGACCCTTATAGTTGTTCGACTAACCTCATGACTGTTTGACTTCTATGACCTTTCAACTTTACATGACTCTTGATATGTGATCCAGGTTTGGGTGTGATGAAGGACCCTTCCAAGACCTTTTACTTTCGTGATGTTTTAAATTTCATTTTTAAAAGAACATAAATGAATATATCTGCATGTTGTAAAGAAGAGGAACATGACAATCATCAACACATGCAAAACATAAGCCATTGATAACAAAGTTCGTCTAAGAGGGACTACGTCTCTAGGCCCCGGTGTTAAGATGGTGTAGGCCACTGCATTAAGTGCTATCAATAGTGATGATTTACATAAGAGGTGATGTCGCTATCATACAATGAAAATGCCCTCACGCAGGAGTGGCTCCAAGAGATGTTCTGCTACAAGAACTCTCAGTCAAAAAGAATCCTATCAGTATGACACAAAACTCATGCATGATGATCATCCTGCCAACATGGCATAAAATGAATCCCAATGTAAACATGCATGGCAACAACATGAGTATCCCATCAACATAATGACAAAGGGATCTCAAACAACACATGATGAATCATGACAACAAGTACATCCCATAAATGATTCCATGTCACATCAAGTAGGAATCATGAAAACAAGTAAGAAACAAGATCCCACATCAAACATCAAACAATAAACATGGATCTTTGTAGCACAATGCATAGCAAAATAAGTACATAAACACACTACATATACCTCACATCCCGAGGCCATCTGAAGAAGCGGATGTCAAGCTGCTGAAGCTATTCGAACAATCGATCTCACGACATTGAATCACATGGAAATGATTGCTTGCACATGAATCCTGGCATCTTCACTCCACTTAGAAAAGTGGACAAAAAATGAAATGAGAAAATGGAAAATCTGAATGCACCATCAGATTGGTTGCGTCAAATAGTGCAAAATTGACTATCAAATTTCTAAATTCCGAGAAAATGAAAATCTGGGGCTCAAGGAATTTTTTATATTCCCCCTAGATTCCTAAAAGATTCCATCCTCTGGGTCCTCTACAAATTGGATGCTCATATCAGGAAACTGACTATGCCATCGGGTTCGTGTCACTGAGAGGTGTAAGATTGACATAAAATTTGTCCAATTTGGACTCTACAAAAATTTCACCCTCCTGGAAATTTTGCTCCATCATGGTTCCACCTACATTAAAAATTAATTAAAAGTCACCTCGATTTTTTTGCCCACTCCTGGTTCCTCCATGCTACCTCTGGGTGCACTGAGAAAATTGGGTTTATATAAAATCTGGGCAGATATTCCCATGTGGGGTTGGTTGGCGTAGTGGTTAATTATAAGCATTTGTTGAGGAGGAGTCGGGTGGTCAAACCCTGCCCCTCCCTTTTTTCTACACATTACAGTTTAACCAAGCCACATGTGTTTACTTTTGGGGGCGTCAAGCCCACATTGGGCAGCCTGCCCCATACATCTCGTAACCCATTTGATCTAAAAGTGTGCCTTGAAGGTTTAAGGTTGGACGCATTTATTAATTGGTTTGCGTTGGTTTTTGGGTTCAACGTGGGACCACCACGTGGGTGGGGCTAGCCCTCCCACTGGCCATGGGTTCAACTCCCATCGGCTTCTCCATTTGATATGTATGGTTATAATAGAGAGGCATGGGTTGATGGGTGTGGTGCCCCACCACCTCCTTTTTCTATAAATTTTTTATTATTTATTATAATAAGGTCTTTTCAAAAATTCAAAATATTGACCAATGGAGTCAAATTAAATAGGCCACAAATTCGACTATAATTTGGCCCAGGTTGGCCGGAATCTGGCGGCCATATTTTATCCAAAATGCTACCTCCTTAAGCCTGCTGAGTCAGCGAAACTCAATCAAAACATTGACTGCCTCTATCTTCCTCATCTGGACTCAGATTGATGAACCATTCACACCACTGCGATTAGGACAACAAGATCTGCACTCTGGTCCCGGTTCAAAAGAATTCTAATCACTTTTATTTTCGAGCCCTCCTTGTCCTGCATGTGTCTCTTGGATCAATCCTCCCCATTGAGGAGCTTTGGTCCTCCAAAAGCATGAAAAATAACCTTCAACTTCTCTCTACCTTGTCTACATCACAAGCATCCTGAAAGGCCTCGCTTCCCTCTCCTTTACCTTTGTTCTTCGAAGCCTTAGGTGATGACATGACACCTGAAACCTCAACCTGTAGTACATTGTTTTTTAAAATTACATGTTTTTCTTACATGACCAACTAATGACCCAAGCATCCCATACTTGTCACAACTTTATAACACATACTTGGTGGGCAAGTTTACATCGAAATGGACACAATACCCCAGCTATGAAAACAAGGCCAACATATCATTGTTGCTTCGACAAGTGATGGAAAACACATCATCACTGCAACACATGATTTCTAAACACTATCATTTATTTGACATGACATTACTTTCACAGTTTATCATGCAACGGAAAATAAGACTAGACATCATTGTTGCTGAACAAGTGATGGAAAAAACCATCATCACGTTTACATTTTAAAGTGCAAAAAATGGTTTACAAAAGCACGAACATCACAAGCTAACATATCTAGAATCCATTTTTCATTTATCAAGGTGAACGTGTCATCCCCCTGTGATGGTTTTTCTTGTCAAACAATTGTTTCATTTGGTCCATGCATCGACACTTTGTCTTCAAGGCACTGCTCTGGATGGAGCCTCCAACAAGTGGCTCTTCGATGGCCACCTCTGTTGCAATGACTACAATAGGTCTTCTTCTTCCAGATCTATTTAACATGTCTCTTTTCTTTTTGTTGAGAGGATCTTTCATGCCTCATCCTTTTGTGAGCTACCATTCTTTTCCAACACTTAGAAAATGTATGATTATGTAATCCACAAAAGGTACATGTTTTTCGATGCCATGTTTTACGTTCATTATTAAAACATGATTATAATCGAAATGAACATTCGAATGTTGAGAGTGGTTATACCATTCCTTGTTGTCTCTAGTGTAAGTATGGTGATGAGAGCTTGCCTTAGTTCTTTCCCTGCCATGGGTACTGCCATGGGATGATGGGGATGTGTTCCCATCATTCTCTTTCCTCAACGATTTCAACGATGTCTCGGAAGAATCTAACACCTTCTAGCATTCTCCCTCGGTGTATCTCAAGCCTGTAAATTGATGTTTATGCACAAATTCCAAAGGTTGGGTTATGCCTTGGTTATTAACACCAAGTTCTTTTTCCTCCTCATGCCTCGTCCTAGTGAGGAGCCTCATGTTTGTCCCTATGATTAGGATCTCCAAATCTCCAATAGTAATCATACTATGTGATGATGAAACCGAAAGCAAATCAACATATTTTACCTCCTCTGTTGATTTGGAAAGAACTGATGAGGGCTTCTCATCATCTATTGTTAGTGGTTCACTTGTTGTCTCGGCATATTCCCCAACTTCCTTTCTGACATACCCAAGTCTTTCCTGATGGGGTAACTCTTCTACTTTGATGGGGTTGACAACACCTTTGCCATTAACACCCAATCCTTCTCCTTCATACCCCATTTTCTTCAACAATTTGGAGCCATTTCTTGTGGTATGATTTTCAAAAATAGCAAAATCATCATCAAGAAATATACATGAAGATGGAGAACTACCTTTTACCTCACATGGGTCACGCTGCAACTTTTCCAAGGCCTCATCCTTTGCTTGTAGTTGTTGTAGCAGACTATGTTTCTCCTCTTTCTCTTCATGTAGAAGCATATTCAATTCAACGTTATCTGTTTGAAGACTTTGGCTATTATGCTTTAGTTCTTCCAGGGCCTCTTCTGTGGCTCGCAACTGAAGCTGCAATCACTCCTTTTCCTCTATCTCTTTCTGTAGAGTTTCATACATTATTTCCACTCTTTTGGAAATTTTGAGCATGGTCTTGTACATCACTTTTTCATCCTCTATCGTTGCACATTCCATTGTTCACACTTGCAATTCACATCCATGCAAAGACCGCTCTGATACCACTTGATCTAGGTCCGAGTGTGATGAAGGACCCTTCCAAAACCTTTTACTTTCGTGATGTGTCAAATTGGATTTTCAAAAGAATATAAATGAATACATCTGAAAGCTATAAAGAAGAGGAACATGATAGTCATCAACACATGAAAAACATAAGCCATTGATAACGGAGTTCGTCTAGGAGGGACTATGTCTCTAGGCCCTGGTGTCAAGATGGTGTAGGCCACTTCATTAAGTGTTGTCAATAGTGATGATGTACATAAGAGGTGATGTCACTATCATACAAGGAAAATAACCTCACGCAAGAGTGGCTCCAAGAGATGCTCTACTACAGGAACTCTCAGTCAAAAGGACTCCAATCAGTATGACAAAAAAATCATGCATGATGATCATCCCGCCAACATGGCATAAAAGGAATCTCATTGCAAACATACATGACGACAAAACGAGTATCCCATCAACATAATGACAAAGGGATCTCGAAAAAAACATGACAAATCATGACAACAAGTACATCCCACAAATGTTGTTGCATCACATCAAGCAGGAATCATGAAAACAAGTAAAAACAAGATCCCACATCAAACATCAAACATCAAACATGGATTTATGCAGCACAATGCATAGAAAAAGAAGTACATGAACACACTGCATATACCTCACATCCTGAGGCCATCTGAGGAAGTGGATGTCAAGCTACTGAAGCTATTCAGACCATCGATCTCATGGCATTGAATCGAATGGAAATTACTGCTCACACATGAATGTTGACACCTGCACTCCACTTAGAAAAGTGGCCAAAAAATGAAATGAGAAAATGGAGAATTTGAATGCACCATGAGATTTTTGGCATTGAATAGTGCAAAATCGACTGTGAAATTTCTAAATTCTGAGAAAATGAAAATATGGGGCTCAAGGAATCTCTTAGATTCCCCCTATATTCCTCAAAGATTTGCTCCTTCGGGTCCTCTACAAATTTGCTGCTTAGATCAGGAAACTAATTGTACCACCAGGTTCGTGTTGCTGAGAGGTGTAAGATCGACATAAAATTTGTCCAATTTGGACACTGCAAAAATTTCACCCTCTTGGAAATTTCACTCCATCATGGTTCCACCTGCATTAAAATTAATTAAGAGTTCACCTCAATTTCCATACCCGCTCATGGTTCCTCCATGTTGCCTCTGGGTACACTGAGAAAACTGGGTTTATATAAAATCTAGGCGAATATTCCCATGTGGGGTTGGTTGGTGCAGTGGTTAATTATAAGTGTTTGTTGATGAGGGCTCAAAACCCGCCCCTCCCTTCTTTTTACACATGATATTTTAACAAAACCACATGTATTTAATTTTGGGGAGGTCGGGCCCGCATTGGGCATCCCACCCCATACATCTTGTAACCCGTTTGATTTAAAAGGGCACGTTGAAGGTTTAAGGTTGAGTGCATTTATTAATTGCTTTGCTTTGGTTTTGGGGTTCAACGTGGGGCTGTCACATGGTCGAGGCCGACACTCCTGCCGGCCGTGGGTTCAACTCCCACCGGATTCTCCATTTGATACATATTTTTATAATAGAGAGGTGTGGGGTGGTGGGGGTGGTGGCCCACCACCTCCTTTTTATATATTTTTTTT
>APFE031274588.1:25593-43544 GCA_000404065.3 Pinus taeda | reverse complement strand
CTTTTAAAAAATTCAAAAATTTGACAAAAGGAGTCAAATTAAACAGGCCACAAATTTCTCAGAATCTGGCCCAGGTTTGCTAGAATCCAGCAGCTGGATTTTGTCAAAAATTCCACCTCATTAAGCCTTTCGAGTCAGCAAAAGTGAACCAAAACTTTGAATACCTCTATCTTCCTCATTCGTACTTGGATTGAGGAACCGTTCACACCGCAACGATCAGGACGGTGAGATCTACATTCTTGGTCTTAGTTCAAAAGCATTCTGATCACTTTGATTTTTGATCCCTCCTTGTCCTATGTGTGTCTCCGGAGCCACCTGGATCAATATGACAAGTGGGTCTCTTTGACTTCCACGTTACATTACATTGATTAATAATATGACCCACAGTGGAGATGTGGAAGACATGACTTCTGACAAGACTCGATATGATAGTGTTGGGACGTTCGTGATGCCACTAGTGTGTGTCGATATGTAGTGTTGCTTAGTGATGGATGTCCTCATGGTGCTTCACAACTTCACCTCCGCATGGCATGGTGCATGGAGTCTTGAATGGTCATTTGTTCGCTTGATATCGCATCTGCACATTTCTTCCTTACTTGTACTTGGGCATGCTAGTCATGTTCGTTCATTCACAAAAATACGTGTTCGTCCATCCATCCACGAACTTATGGTCATTCGTCCGTCCATATGTGATCACATATTTGCATGTTCGTCTAACCATTCTTCCGTCCGTGAACACATCCTTGCATGGTCGTCCATCAACGAACACATCTTGCATGGGTCATTTGTTTGTTCGTTTGAGACTATGTGCTCTTTCACGTTCTCTCCTTTGTCATCCCATCTGTCGCTGCGTCACATTTCTACATGTGCCTATATCTATGGTCACTCATAATGAGATGACATCAAATCCATAAATATCATAGTCTACCATGATGCATGGTCACTTCAGATGCATGTGACTAGGAGAGTGGACAAGGCTAGTTGGGATGCGGGTTCCGGGCACTACTGGTGAAAATTGTTTCGGAGTCACTGGGAGATGGAGTCGGGCATACTGGTTTGGTACTGACTGTACTGGGGGTTTAACTTGGTTGGCGGACAAATCTCCGCAAATTTTGGGAGGAGCTATTCAGGCTGTTCGGAGGTTGGGAAGACAACGATTGCACAATTTTTTAGAGGAGCAGAGTCGACTTGCATGGCAACTGGTAGGCAGACTCTACGCAGTTTTTGGCTGGGAGTGGGCAGCATGAAAATGACCAGAAAAACCACGCAATTATGGGAAGGGACCGGTAGTGGGTAGCAGGACACTGGTGGGAAAAGATGCGCAAATTCTGGCAACTTGTTCTGCTATCCGTGTTTGCACATTTTCCTAGTTGAGCAGAATGCTGGGTGGCAAAGGGCTTGCTCTTGAAAACTGCCAATTTTTTGTGGGGGGAGCCCGCCAACTAGTGGGTGACTAACTAGGAAAACTATGAAATTTTCAGAGGGAGACAGGGAAGGACACTTAGTGTCTGTCTGACCTATCTACGTAATTTCCTGAGTAAGCAGAGCGGGCATGGTTAGCAACCTCGATGCAATTTTTTGTGCGAGTTGATCGAGTCGATGACGGATGAATGTCTAGCTGTGAGAGGGTGATTTGGTCGTCAGAACTTCAACAAAATGACTAAGTGTGTGAATGAGTGAAACAGTGCATTTGTGATCTTGCAAACACACATTCTAATGACTTGACGAAAGGACCTCCCAAGACATCAAAACACACATGCTCAACATGACTGACCGACAGTGTGAGCAACAAACGAGATGTTAGTGATCGAACATTGGACAACCGTGACAACACTTGCGTGAGAGTGCATATGACTCCATGTGTGATGGTCACACTTGTTTACATAGTGAGCATAACATGTACACATGAAGTAGAGACCTTGTGTATGACCAGAACATGGTCACAAGCGAGACATCATTATCAACATACAGAATTGGTCTATTGAATGGTCAAGCTTGGTAGGTGTGCAGACTCATACGAGATCACGGGGTGAACCCGAGTGCGTGCAAACATCAAGTAAGATTCTCAAAGGAGGCTC
Organism: Pinus taeda; assembly: GCA_000404065.3. Lineage (NCBI taxonomy): Eukaryota > Viridiplantae > Streptophyta > Pinopsida > Pinales > Pinaceae > Pinus > Pinus taeda. Next base: position 41,466 of record APFE031274588.1, on the reverse strand, counting down.
TGAAATTGGATGCAGGCCAAAAAATTTTAGGGTGTTGTAGTCATTGCAACACATTGGTTAGCACAATAGAATGAACTTCTCATATGCCCAATGACCTTCAGATACAACACCTTATGACTCAGAAGAAAAAAGAGGATTTAACACACCCCATTTGTCTCCATTGAAAATTCCACCATTTTCTAGAGAGGTAAAATACAGAGAAAAATGTGGGCATTTAATGGGGAGCTCTGATAGTTATGTTACTAGGAGGGTTATTGCTAATTCTCCTCAGCAATTCCAATAGGTTTCTCCCGAGGGACTAAAAGGGTTCCTGAATTTTGGTCAGCAAACTGTGGTTTTTGAAGTTGTTAACACAGAAGAGCAGGAAGATGATTTTATGAGGAGCAGTCTATTTCCATATCAGACAAGTTATGCCTTCGCAGGAGTACAAAATAAGCAAGTCATAGTTAGTGGATGCATATTTATTTTTAAAATCATGTTCATTATAATAATATTGAATGTGATACTAGTATCGCTAGTATTTTAAGTGACTTTCCTTGCAGCGTTTACATGACTAGTAAAATAGATCTTCACAAGCATTACCCTCCTGAATTCTAATCCTATTAATTTTAGGCAACAATGGTACGTTCTATTCTTTAGAGCAATTTTACTTCAATTCCTTTATCAGCCCAATATCAATATTCAAATTAGAAATCACATCAACATGATAGTAAAATGCAAATAGACCATAAACATAAATAGTAGAAGACAAGCCAAGACAAAAGGACACAAGATGTGGAACCAACCAAGGGAAAACCCCAATGTGGGGAAACCCTTGATCAAATCTTATTTTCATCTTAAATAGTTTAGCAAAGAGAGATAGTACAATCTACAAATATGATCATTTATAACAACAACAAAAGAGCCCTAAAGAGAAAAGTCAATGCTCGTTAATAGGGCATATTTTACCCTCAACAAATTGGTCAACTTCAATCAAATTGGCCTCTAAACAAAAAGATAAAATAGCCCTCAAAACAGTCAAATTCTGGTCAAACATCCCACCTGCAGCTAGCCTTAGCTGTAGCCAATGCTAGTCAACAATCAACACTTAGCCTTAATTTCTGTTCCTGTAAATGTGGCATGCCCAAACAGAGATAGCCCTCACAAAACAGTCAAAGGAGGTCAACGCATGTTGGTCAACATGTCGCAAAACTGTCCAAAAATTTGGTCCCATAAAATTTCGGCCTCCTGAAATTTCGATCTCCTAAAATTTCAGACTCCTAAAATTTCGCTTTCATGAAATTTTGAACTCTTGAAATTTCGTTCTCCTGAAATATCAAACTCCTGAAATTTCACTCCCCTGAAATTTTAGATGTGTGGAGAGAGAGAGGCCCAGAAATCCATACCCAATCAATGAGGAGAGAGAGAGAGAGAGAAGTGTGAAGATGAGTGTGTCCAAATGGGGCTAAGATATTGAGGATGAATATATGTGATTGTTGGGCTTCTGAGCCTACATAAGTTTGTTGGTCGGCCTTGACAATTTGACCATAATCAAAAGAAATTCATAACTTCATTTTTACATGTCAGAATCGGATGATCTCTAGATCAATCCTACACCTCTCAGAGAGAGGAATCCAAGAAAAATATCACTTGCCATAAATAAGATGATCCATGTGGATTTTAGCCCTAGTTTCCAATTTAGCAATGTAGTATAATCTCTCGTTAATTGTACTAGCCTATCAACTCACAAAACTAATGTTAATCTATCATTAATTTGAAATAGTATCTTCGAGACACTCATGTCTATTTGACGAGATGTGTAAGTCTACTAAACAAAATGACCAGCAGCATAAGCCATAAAGGGTAAGTGCAATAAGGGATCTAATGCATTATTATCGTGTAGTCTAGTCTCTCCGAGCTTGCATTCCAGCCTGGCCTGCAAACTCTGAGTTAGAGGAAGATCACACTTCTGGAGTTGGTTCCTTGCCTAAAGGTTAGTTGCATTACTTTCTCTTATAAATCATCATATTTGATGAGAGAAAAGTTGATGCTCATGTTGTTAATGTTGTTGATTTTGTTGATGCTAATTCTTCTCAATGTTCATATTGTGATTTTGGATAACACCTCAATCTTGCCTTGCATAGACATCATTCAAAATTAGTGGAAATGACCCCAATTCTAGCTTATCCACATTGAAATATGTGGGTGTACGACACTAGTTCTTGCAACTAACCTCCTCCCCTTTCAATGCATATCAAATATACATACATACAAGCTATTTTTTCATGAAAGGAACTTCAGTAGTTGGTCATACTAGAATTTATTGCAAGATATATCAACATAGCTATGGATTTGTCACCCCAAATGACTTAAATTTGGTTATGGTATGGTAAGTTGTGTGGAACAGAGTGGATTTAAGTGGTGTGAAGAATGGAACTTTAGTTTTCAAGGTTACTCGATCCAGATATTCAATTAGTGTATTAGTTGTTTGTGGGCAGATCAAACTATTTTTCTTGCAGAAGCACATTCAGAATCACTTTATCACCCACAAAGCATATTAAAATGTACTAGTCGAAGTTAAACTTTAACAAAAGTTGTTTTACTGCCCATTCTTCAAATCCATTGAACTCTGATGCCTCAGCTGTAGATTTGTTTTACGTTTTCACAGAGATTTGTTCTACATTTTCCAGTGATTCACCGGTAGTTAGGGTTTCAGGGTTGAATTTCAATATGTTCATCGATTTGTTTGGCACCTATTTTTTGTGAATAAATCAAATTGTGGACAAGTGCAACACAACTTAATGATGACTCTAATCCATTTAAAAGGGAGGTAGTTGTTGTCATAAAAGGTCTAAAGAAAATGTGCATACACCCAATCATGGTTACAAGAGATAAATAGACAATGATCAATCAAATGCAGGTCCCCTAGATTGATGAAGGGAAGTTCCCCTACACTTGCCATACACCTTGCCTTAGTAAAACTAGGTGCCCTAGAATATTTATTTATGATCATCATAGGAGAGCCAAAAATAACCACTAGTTGTGATTTTTCTATCATCAGTACTTCTAAGTTAATCAAAAAATCCTTGCAACCCAATTATCTGTCGACACATGATGATCATAAACTTGCAATAGAATCTTGATATGATTCTCCCCTTGCCCAAGGGAAATTTTAGAGTTCCAGTTCCAAATAGGGCATTAACGCAAGATTCTTCTTATCTATTTTAGTTGCTAACTCCCTCTTCCATTGGGGAGTCAAACACATAAGGAAGCGGATTCCCAGGTTCATCCATCACAACCTTGATATGGGGGTTGGAATTAGTTTTATGAGCCCTGATAGTTATGCATCAAATGTGTCAGTCAGAAGGTCTCATCAATTCAACAACAAAGACTTTTTGAAGAATATATACATGGACATACAATCCATAATGCCAAATCTCAGGTGAGATTCTCCATCTTAAACTCATTTATTTTGATCATTGGCATGTGATAACTGAGACTCACTCATTTATATTTTATCAAGTTTATTTATTTGTGGATAAATAAATTATGTTGCTCAAATTTATTGGATTGTGTCCCATTTTGTTCCCTCTTTCCTTGTCCCCTACCTATTACATTCCCATTTCATAGTTTTTCCACCATTCATCTCAGGCCATGTTTTCTTCTACCTACATTTTTTCCCCTTCTTGGCCAGTTGATTTCCATACCATCCCCATGCTTTCTTTGCACAATTTGATCCATCCCACCCTTTCTTTGCATCCTTACAACTACACAATTACATGAACAATGAGAGGAGCATGACATTGATGAAGATACAAATTGTTGTTAAAGTAGTCATGCCCCATTGTAAGATATTCAATTACATTGATGGTAAGTAGTGTTGTGTAGCATCCCTACTCTGATATGTGCAAGTGGATGATATTCCTTTTAATAGAGTTGAAGGAGACAAACAATTGTGAGCTCCCTAAACTTTAGGATTGCATGTCCCTTTGACATAATATTTATTTCCTAACTACTAAGAAAATCATCCTATAAGCCAATGTTCTACGTTAAGAATATACATTTCATATGGATGTCTTCAAACTAACTATGTAGAAATTTATAGTCCAGATCTAGCCATTTTCTCCTTCTTAAACTCACTTTTCTCATTTGTTTGCATCTTTAGCATGTGACTGAAAGTCAAGAAAGTCTTCTTCATATCCGTTCAATCTTATTATCTTTGCATATAAACAGATAAATAAATTATTCATTTTATCTTCCCATTTACATTTTTAGGCACAGTTTAATTATTTTATTCTACTAGAGAAATTAATGTGAAATAGTTTCCAAGCATGAATTTCTCTTGTTGTTTCCCCTTAGCAAATTGAGATTGAATAAAAAAAATTCATCAAGAATAAAACAAGTGAATATTTCTTTCACATGTCACTTATTCTCAAGCTCAATATCTCTTCTTTATATGAGTTCCCTCTCTTGAGACTAATTCCTCTACGACCAACTACAATCAGTCTACGAGCTAATACAACAAAGTTGAACAAGATTATAGACGCAACTTATGAAGAAAATAAAATAATATCTGACCCAATTGAGTTAAAGATATTGCACATTGCAGCTAATTTTAAGAGTAAGGGTAAGTTGTATGCAAAGATGCCCTCACTGACATTAATCGATGAAGAGATTTTAAATGTAAAGAATAGGTGTAAGATTTCTTGAATAAAGCTAATAAATTTCAGAGTAGTCATTGAAGTAACAATCCATAGATAAGGCTCTATAATCTTGCGGGCCAGTAAAAGACAAATAATTTACTCAATGGAAATTGCAAGAGAGAAATATGAAGCTTAAACACAGCTTGGAATTTGTATGCATCCAACATGGAAAAAATGTATAAATCCGGGTTGCAATTGAGATCCTTGATAGATCATGCTCTATCCTTGTATAGTTAATCCAATAGAGCAATGTTTTCTTGGTATCCCCATGATGAAAATTTTGGATGTTATCATCAAAGAGTTGTTAATTCTCTTGAATATTTGGTAGGTTTCAGCAAGTCTGTAATAGACAAGGTTCGTATACTCACAAATATTAAGAATATATGGAATATGGTAATATCCATAATAGGACAAGTAATATTTTATATAATAATGTTGAATGTACAATTCATATCATTGGTTCCAAATGAGTGTTGAAATTGGATTGCAAGTTGAATTTCTGATCTTGGTAATTACTTGTGAGAGAATTATTATTCTCTTACCATTCTTTATTCTTCATAACACTAGTAGAAAATGTCTAATTAATTACTAAAAAAATGACCAAAATTTGCATATAAACGACTATTTTTCAGTTGGTGACCAATAGTAGCTAATTTACAGTATCTTATAATGCGACTAACTTTTAGTTGTTTTTAGCTTAGTCATTAATTGATTGTCTCAATTTTATTTTCTAGTAGTATATTTAGTCATAAATTTGGTCATTAATTAGTCATTGATTTAGTTATCAATTGTCACAATTAATGACTAAATATACAACAAAATATATTACTATATGATCAACTAAAAAAACCAATTAATGACCAAAAACATATGACCAAAATGTTGGTCATGTTATAAGATACTGTAAATTAACTACTAATAGTCATATATATGCAAATTTTAGTCATTGTTCGAAACCAATTAATGACCAAATAAATATGTCTAAATTTTGGTCGTGTTATAAGATACTATAAATTAGCTACTAATAGTCATACATATGAAAAATTTAATCGTCAATCATAATCACAAATTTATCATTTGCAGTAGTCATTTATCATCTTTTGGTATTCATATTCATTATATAAATGGATAATTTAGTAGCTTTAGATTAATTTTTTGTGTTCATTATTATCAACATAAATTAATTAGTATGATTTTGTGACTAAATTAAAAAAAAAAAATGTTAATGTCAATTACAATACTAAATGATATCAAGTGCAACTCTAAATAATTTCAACCAAATAAATTATATTATATAAAATGTCAAGTATTAAAATATGAACTTCCAACTTAATATTGGTTGGACTACAATTTACATAGGAAATATTGTTTTAGCACTTCAAAACATTATCATTGTCTTTCCAAGGCAATTATGTAGGTGAATTCACCAAATCTAAAGAGTTGACCATCAATCTGTATATGTGTGTCTCATGTAGGATATTAGCTTTAAGGGTATCATTAGATCGGTTCTCTTTTCTCTCTCTTTTTTCTTTTGTGACTCCAATGTTATTGTTATTCTCTTTCTTCAATTCCTACTTCTTACCATCAACACTAAGTTCCTCTTCTGAAAATTAGAGAAGATACAATCCGGAGTATAAGACATGAAAGACAATGAATACTAAAATATAAAATAAAGTAAAATAAAAAAATTATACGACATATACCTTAACATCAACAATGTCAATGCCATAAACTTGTTGCCATTTAACCATCTCACTAAAGAAATGTTGAGGGATTCTTGGAGCTCTGCAACCCTAATGAGCTCGCGGCCATGAGGTTGGTGGCACGAGAAACCTTGAAAACAAGCAAATAGGCACGGAAAACAAAGCAGGCAAGAGGCAAAGAAGTGACAGAGGAGACCAGCAAGGGAGAGATCCCTTCCTACAGAGATGCAACAATGAGTGAGGGAACAAGCAATAGCAAACTGAAGGACGAGAAAAGGACACTAGGACTAGTCCTTGGAGCAAGATGGCAGGGAGGGAGAAAAGTTAAATGCCTTCCATGCATAACATAAAGACCGAGATTTGTTATCCCTATGAACAAACTCGAGCGTTACCGAAGTTACATCAAAGACCATGCATTGATATGCGAGTTTATTAGTGTCTAGTCGTTTGAGAAAGACCTGACAAGATGGATCTTGCAGAAATGGCAGCCATGTGGCCACATCGACTTGAAGCTAGGCACATGCGGATTCTTTACGGTAATCTTCTTTAACCTGCAAGACAAAGAAAAATTATTTGAAAATAGCCCATAACAATGTAGGTTTATTCATGAGGTATTACGAGGAATGCTATAACCCGGATCAAGAGAAATTCCTAGCAGCACTCGTATGGGTCAGACTGTTTGGATTACCCATGGATTTTTGGGACCCAAAAATCCTGGAAGGAATAGGGAAAGCCATAGGAAACTTTGTTAAAATAGCGGAATCAACTAAGAAAGGAAGATATACTTCCTATGCAAGAATCTGCGTATGCATGAACATTGTGAACCCCATACTAGAAGCAGTAGAACTAGAATACCACGAAGAGGTATGACAGCAGGCTCTGGATTATGAACACATACCTTTTAGATGCAGAAAATGCAACGAATATGGGCACCTCTACAAGGAATTCCCCTTAAATGATGAAGAGGAAGAAAGAAAGACTAAGCAACAAATGAAAAACACAGAAGATAATGAAGGGTTTCAAGAGATCAAAACCAGGAAATGACCTGCAAAGGAAACCCCTAAGGAAGGAGGAAAAGAATAGATAGCTAGAGAAAATGAGGTGAACAAGTTTGAAATCCTACAGGTAGAAGAAGAATATGAAGAAACCCGAGTCATGGACTACCAAGAGGAAAAAGAACAGGGAGGCAGAATAAATCAAGACACAAACATCACCAAATAGAAAGCCCAAAGAGAGACAGGGGAAAAGGGGAGAAAAGAAAAGGAGGATAAACATGAAAATGAAGTAATGGAAATAGATATGAGTAAAGGGGAAGACCTAACAATAGAAGAAGAAATTCTGAGGAAACTACTGGACAAGTGGAGAAATTTGGATGAGAGGTTTATCCCAAAAGAGGATAAAAAATTATACAAGGAAATCCTCCAAAAATATAAAGAAAAACAAGAGCAAGGAACCACGATCATGAATGAGCAGTTAGGAATACAACTCGACAACAACCAAGAACAACAAAGTAAAGGAAGAGGAGGGAAAAAATGAGGAAGAAAGAATCCCCAGGAGTCAATACAGGTAATGGGAGAAATGTTAGTTAATATTGGAAGAGTGGTACCACTCTCAACGGTCTTCCACCAAACCACCCCACCTTCTCAATGATAATTACATCATGGAATATCAGGGGGCTTAACAACAAGGGTAAGAAAAGGTACCTGGCAAAAAGGATTAAAAAAGAAAAACCCCAAATCATGATGCTTCAAGAAACAAAAATAACGGGGGAAAAAATGAAGGCGATTCTTACAATAATCAAGCCCACTTATGAATGCGTGATGCTGGATGCAAAAGGGAGTGCAGGGGGTATTGCAATATTGTGGAACCCTACAGAAGTCATTGTAGACCATTGGATAGGAATGAAGAGGATCCTCTCAAGGAGATTCAGAATGATAGGACAAAGAGAGTGGTTCTTAGTATCAGTGGTTTATGGGCATCATATACTGGTGGAAAGACAGGCCTTCCTAACACAGTTGCAACGGTTGGGAAACCTGCACATAGCAAAATTGTGTGTGATAGCGGGAGATTTTAATATGATCACCTCTACCGAGGAAAAGAAGGGCGGACTGCAATGGGAGGATGTAGACATGGAAAGATTCAGGGAAACCCAGGCAACCCTAAAAATGATTGATGTAAACAACATTAATGGAAAATATACCTAGAATAACAGAAGAGGAGGCAACAGGTAGATAACCTCCAGACTGGATAGGTTCCTAGCAACAAAACACTTTCTTGGGAAAGAACTATCCTACCATGCTAAGGATCGGACCACTGACCGATAAAACTTGAAATTTCCATGAATAATCAAAACCAGCGCAAACCATTCAGGTTGGAAGCCTTCTGGCTGCGAGACCCAACCCTCATAGAAAAAATGGAAAACTGGTGGCAGAACAATGAAGAGGAAATAAAAGGAAAAAAAAATATGCACACATTCCAATTAAGATTAAAGGAGTTAAAAGGAAAATTCAAGAACAAGAGCAGAGAAGAATTTGAAAACATTCGACAGGACCAAGAAAAGCTCCAAATAGAAATGAAAAGGATACAACATAAAATAATAGAAGGAGGGAGAATAGAGGAGCTAGCGCAGGAAGAAGGAGGGGTGCTAACCAGATTGGAGGAAAGAAGAAAACAGGAGGAAGTTCTATGGAGGCAAAAGTCAAGAGTACAATGGTTGAAAGAGGGGGAAAGGAATACAAAATTCTTCCATAGAGCCATGCAGCAACATAGGCAGCAGAACAGAATTTTCTCCCTAAAAATACCCAAGGCAACAGGGTAACTCAAAAAGAGGAAATGGAAAATTTACTGATACAACACTTCAAAGGCATATTGATGGAGACACAAAGCAATAGAGAAAAGGAGATGGCAAAAATAAGTAAATACATTCCTAAAAAGTTAAATAGGGAGCAAAACATGGCCCTCCTAAGGGTAATCACTGAGAAAGAGGTAGAGGATACAGTGAAGACAATGGCCAAGAAAAAAGCCCTAGGCCCGGATGGATTTACACAAGAGTTCTTCCAAGAAACATGGAGCTTTATGAAACAAGACATTGTAAACGCAGTGGAAGAATCAAGATGTAATAAAAGAATTCACCCAACATGGAATGCAACTTTTCTAGCATTAATACCGAAGGTAGAAAAGGCAGATGAACCTCATGGCTTTAGACCAATAGCCCCATGCAATGTAAACTATAAAATTCTAGCCATCATAATGGTAAAAATATTATAACCAATACTTTCAGAACTGATATCAAAAGAACAATTAGGATTTGTGAAAGGAATACATATAGTGGATGGGATCATAGTCACTCAAGAGGAAAAAAATTCATTAAAGAAGTTGAGAAATAAAGGAATGATGATCAAACTTGACTTAGCAAAAGCCTATGACAAACTCAGCTAGGAATACCTCCAAAGAATCCTAAAAGCATATGGGTTTGATGACAGATGGACAACATGGATAATGTCAATGATATTCACTCCAAGCATGTCCATACTACTGAATGGAACACCAACAGAAACCTTGAAGCCATCCTACGGACTCAAACAGGGAGACCCACTATCACCGTTCCTATTTATAATAGTAGCGGATGGTTTAGGCAGATTAATAAAATCAAGAGTAAGAAGTGGGGAACATAAAGGTCTTAGATTATGGGGGGGAGAATTAACCATTACACATCAACAATTTGTAGGTGATGTAACGATGTATAGTCAAGCAAATCTTAAGGAAGCAAAGAAACTAGTGGAAATCCCTGCAGAATTCACAAATGCATCAGGAACAGAGGTAAATAAGGATAAAACATAAATATTTTTCTTTAACACCCCAATGGTGGCTCAAGCATTCTTAGCCAAAACAATGGGGTTCAAAATTAAAAAGCTCCCAACTAAATACCTAGGAGTACAGCTGAGTGACAAGCAGAACAAAATAGTGAATTGGAAAGGCTTGATAGGGAAAATTCAAAAAAGAATGGAAAATTAGATGTTCAGAACGCTAAATATACCGAGCCGACTCATCCTCCTGAAGTCAGTACTCCAAGCTATGCCACTTTATCAAATGGCTAGTCAAGCGATTCCTAAAACCATATGTCAGAAAATGGTGGAAATTTTCAAAAAAATTCTATGGCAAGGTACAAGAAAAACAAAAAAGTGGGCTTTGCTCTCATGGACATGGCTAAGCAAATCTATCATAGAAGGGGGCTTAGGGCTAAGAGATCCCTACATATTAAACCAAGTCATGGGTGCAAAATTATGGTGGAGGTGGATTCACGGAGGGGAAGATCTATGGAAATCGTTATGGGAAAAGAAATACGAGATGGCAAGGTCACCTGAAGGCAAACTCCAAAACCAATCAAAAAAGAAAGGTTCAACCATCCGGAACCTTGCAAGTCTTAAAAGGGACCTGATAAGAGAAAACAGTTTTTGGGAAATTATAGAGGGGGACAAAGCAAACTTTTGGCAGGAGGTGTGGCAGTAGCGAGGAACCCTTAATTAAGAACCTCAGCTCCAAGACATCCAACAGTACACCACCCAAATGGCGGTAGTTGCAATAAAAAATTACTGGTTACCAGAACATGATGGTTACTGGAGAAAATGGTAAATGAAGAGCGACTGGCCTAAACCACCAAAAACAGAACAATGGATAAATTACCAAAATGAAATGGAAACAAGGAAAATTGAAATCAAAGAAGTACCAGATATAATAAGATGGGGTAAAGACATAAAAGTCATTTTTACTATCTTAGAAGGATATCATATAAAGGCAGGAAGAACCAGAAACCCATACATTAAAAAATGGGTTAGAATATAGCAGTTAAAAACTTGGCCAAAAGTGGTGTTCTTTACCTAGACAATGCTGCACGGGCACGCCTTAACCTAGGACCAACTCAAAAGGAAGGGGATGCATAGACCTTTGCACTGTGCTTTGTGCCAAAACCAAGAGGAAACCATGGAGCACATTGCAAATTTTTGTAGCGTTAGCAACAACCTGTGGCAAAATCACCATCAGCTCTTTGAGATCACTGACAGGAACATAGGTAGCATAAGAAAAACAATAAAGAAATGGAGCAATAAGCCGTACCACAACACAATACTAAACTGCGCTTGGAATTTTTCCATCGGTTTCCTCCTATGGAACCTATGGAAGGCGGGAAAGTGGGTGATATTCAGAGAAGATGAAAAAGCCAAAGAGGAAATATGGAGTCAAACCATGAAAAACATAAGATAAATAGTAATCCTTGAAAATTGGAATGAGGAAGGCTTGAAGACGGAGGCAATAGAGACCCGCATTATGAATCGCCTGCAAATCTAAGTAAAAAACATAAACAGGATAGGGAAGGAACACAAGGCAGGCAATGCAAGAGCCGAAGAAAGATATAGGAACCTGCCACAAGGTTTCACTAAGCTAAACTTTGATAGCGTGGCAAAAGGAAACCTAGGGGAGGCTGAAATACGAGGGATATTCAGAGACGATGAAGGGGAGATTAGAAGAGTGTATGCAATGAACTGTGGAATGACCACCAACAACGAGGCAAAATTCCACGCGCTAAACAGGGGATTAGTAATACGGTTAGGGAAGGATACCAAAGTCTGCAGATCGAAGGCGACTTGATGCTAGTGATAGAAACAATTAAACAACTCAAGTAGGGTGCACCAGCCGAAAAACTAAGTAAAAGGTGGCGAAAGGCATGGGTAATAACCGAAATAAGCCAACAATTAAGGAAGGTTGCATACACCATACCGTCCCATGTGAAGCAGAAAGGAAACGCTCCACCAGACCTCCTTGCAAACTGGGAATGCCAAAATAGATAGCAAGAGTTGGACGTGAGCACGGAAGAGCTTCATCAGAAAGAAGAAATGAGACAACTGATTCAGGTAGCAGAAGAAGACAGGCGCCAAAGCGAGCATCTAGAGAATTCACTCGGAGTTGACGAGAGCGATGAAGGACAAGGGCAGATGCAAGTGGGACTGAATAGGTCAGACATGGAACAACAAAGGACAAATGCAAGGACAGAGCTGAGTCAGATGACAGAGGGGGACAGAGGAGGGACAGGCCCGGAGAGATCGGGGGTAGAGATTGAAAGGAATGGAAGAAAAGAGGGCAGGACAACAAGTCTGAGGATGGGCAGGAAACTAGTGCCAAATGGCAAAGTGGACTCAGCAAACAGATGGCAAGAGCAGTCAGGAGAGGAAAGTAATAAATGAAGGATGGCGGATAGGACAGGTGGGTAGCATCCCAAGGTAGGTGGGAAGGGAGGCATGCCAAGGAAGGAGGGAAAGGAGGACAGCTGGCCATAAAATTACGAAGGGAAAATTACAAAGGGATAAAGCCTAAGGAAAAGGAAAAACATGCACTTTGCATTTGAACGAGAAAGGAGAAAGGTGGTGAGATTGAAAGAACAGATAGCAAGCAAGAGCCGAGGGAGACAACAAAGTGAAGGAAGGTAAAAGGGTATGTGAAACTTCCTCTCCCATCCTATGAAGAAATAACCAGTCTAAAATATAAAGTAGGTATGAAAAATGTTATGCAGCTCTAGGTTGATAATAGAAATTATGATAGAAATTGTAGAGATAAGAAAGAATTTCCCAATGAAGAATCCCTGGGGGCCAAGGCCAGAAAGAAGGATAAAATTAAGGATAAGGCGAGGGAGAGAAAGGGCTCGCAGGGCCCAAATTTGCAGGACCCCCTTAGTAGAATTAATGTCCTGGAAAATAACAGTCCAAGAAGTTTGCATGTCATGTTGAACAACGATAGAGGGGATGGGAAAACCCAAAAACCAGGGAGGAATGAGTGGCACCTCATGGTGAGGGGCAAAACTGTAATCAGCCATGATATGGCTAACAGTGCTGAGAAAGCCAAAACTAGGAAAGGGGCATGCCACCCAATTAGCATGAGGCTCGACCTCTTGAGAAAGACTAAGCACTTGACTTAGGAAAAGGATTTTAGCATGCATAGCACAAGTCGAGGTAAACAAGGGTACCCCAAAACCAAAAGAACTAGAGAGACCATAGTATTGCCTAAACGAGAAGGAAACTAGAGGGTGGAACCTTAGAGGGAAGGAAATTGCAGGAGCGAAACCAGGAAGAGGGGGATGGGGGGCGAAATACCCTTGATAAAAATACAAACATAATTGATAACACTGACATCTATGCTCATTCTGTGATAGGTCTAGCCCCAGGAAAGGGCACAATTGCAAACTAGAACGAACAGCTATAGGCAAAGAGAGCTAAGGAGCAAACGAAAAGAAGAATGGCTCCCAGGTGTAATAAGAGGATAGTTAAAAAAGAAGAAGGCACCAGCAGCGCAGGGAAGAAAAGGGGTAGGCAGTCAGATAGAGAGAAAATGAAGAAAATCATTGACTCCTACATGGAGGGCAACCTGAAGGAGGTTAGAGAAAAAATATGGAGCTGGTAGGGCGATTTGAGAAATAACCTCAGGTGCAGAGACTTACCCATGGATGAATGGGAAGGAATGCTGCAGGACCAGGGAACTTCAAATGGCAGGCAATCGCTCTTCAAAAAGACTCTACAACAATATTGGATCATGAAACATGTCATAGCTCAAGCCATGACTCTTCATCAGGAACACATGGAAGGGGAAGTTTTGGATAACCAGGAAAGGAGTAAGGAGCCAGACCCTATCCAGGCAGAAATTCTAAAAGACCTTGCGACAATACAGATCCAAACCTACAGGAATAATCTCGCATTTGGCTGGATTGAGTAGACTCTGTCAAAGATAAAGCAGAAATTATCATAGGGACGTGAGCTTCCAGGCCCTGGGGTTAAGGCACCAAGTTCCGGTGCAAAGGCTTCAATACAAATAACATCCTCTAATGAGGATTAGTCTATTTTGTCTTTTTTGTCTTTGAATGTTTTTAAAATGCAGAAAATAATCAATCTTGTTATGCAAAGGCTTCAATACAAATAGCACCCTCTAATGAGGATTAGTCTATTTTGTCTTTTTTGTCTTTGAATGTTTTAAAATGCAGAAAATAATCAATCTTGTTATGTTTTGTAAAGACAATAGGGATAAGCTCTCGAGAAGCAGGTGGTTTTTTATGAGCTTATTCAAATTTTGCAGTGGGTATAATGTTGACCGGTGGTCACCTGGTTTCCTTCAAGCAGGTGACTAGCCGGGGGACATGTTTGTAAAATTTTCTCAAAAAGTAAATACAGAGAGCTCTACAAGATCTACAAAAAAAAAACAATATCAATGCCATATTTTCCCATAAAAGCAAGAAACATGAACAAGTTTTCTTCAGTTGGGTGATAATGGCCACTATGTGGCGAGATGACCTATATAAACAAAGAAAATAAAATGTCACCATAAAAAATAACACCTTAGGACTTAGTATTCAACCTTTAGGAAACGCTTAGGCACAATCATACTAAGTTACATGCCAAAAAACTCAAGATATAAATAACTTGTGAAAACAAAAGGAAAGAAAAAGACAACATATAATAAATCATGTATGACAAATGGCTGGAAAATTGCATCATAGAAAAATAAAATATCCTATGGTTACCCATACATGTGGGTGGGTAACCTACTCCAATATGCCATGATCCTTAGGGTCCATAGGAGGTAAACCTCCTACTAACATAATGATTGATTGGTTGCATCTTGGCCTCCAAATAACTACCGTGATTTCCCTTACACATCATATTATTCAAAGATTTAGAAAACAACACAAGGAACAAGGATACAAAATTGCATTCGATAATGATGAAACATTCAAAACATTGTAAGATTAATAAATTAGTTTTTTGCAAATCTAATAAATATGGTAATCTGAAAAGTCTCGCTATGCCTTTTTTTTATCACAAATCTAAAAATGTGAAACAAAGGTCTATGTAATTATTTGATGAATAACTTATATTATTGTTTAAGGAAAAATAAAAACATTTTTCCAATCAGTAAATATCTTTTAGCACTCATTTCAGTGAAACGTAAGTGTTATATAAACAATATCCCATTGGGATGAGACAATGTGCAAAAATTGTAATAAATTGCACTACAATGCAATAAGTGAGTTTCACAATTGGAATGAAAGACACCTTTGATGTTTATAGTATTAATTGCTCAGACATCAACGTTTAATTTCATAACAAAATAAAATATAATGCAATGGCTAAAGCATCCAATATTCAACAGACACATTTTTATGTTTTACAGAGGTGTCCTAGTGTATAAAAAGTTTATTTTGTAGTTTGACACTTGATCAGTTCCAAATATTTCTTTTAGGCAAGGGTCAAAGCCCAAAATAAAAGTTCATGTTGGTTGGATTTATCAATATAGGATTAGTCCTCTAATGCTACACTCCTTTCAGAATTTCAAACTAATATTGGGCAAGTTTTCCTTGGATGTCAAACAGAATAAATTGATGTTGATGATAAACAACAGAGAGAAAGAGAGAGGATGAAAGATCTTAACTGAGAATCATAACACATATCAAG